>JANIJG010008314.1:0-36376 GCA_024611175.1 Megaceryle torquata | reverse complement strand
TCCACAGGGCACCCTGCTACTTTGCTAAAACTCACACCCGTTTTTTTTTTTTTTTTTTTTTTTTTGGGGGGGGGGGGTCTGCATTTTATTTACAGGAAATCAGGACAGAATACAGGATTTATAGTAATCACAGTTTTGGATCTTCAACTTACATGCTTATTTAGTGTTTGTGAATGATATGTCCTGGTCTGAAACAGATACTCTGGAAATCATTGTGCAAACATCTCTTGCATAGCTCAGCCAATGCACCTCAGTCTTGACCTGCTACAGCTCCACTATTTCAGTCTGAAAGCTCTTTTAAGCAAAACTAGACAATCATGTAAAATGATGCCCTTGTTTTGTGATGTGCTCTGATGAGTACTATGATGAAACCATGAAACTCATCTTCACTTGTGACCCAACCTGGTGATCTCTAGTCACAAGAGGCAGAAAACCTACAACTCCTAATAAAAATATAGTCAGGATAAGAAAGTCTTAGAGTTAAAGAACACCTGGGCATTAGTGCCATTAATTCCAGTCTAAAATGGCCCGTTCAATGTAAAATACACATTAGCAACGCTACTGAAGACCTGAGCATATTGATAGTGATGAGTAGGGCCAGGAGCAATGAGAAAAGGAAGTATGATGAACAGATTACAATCAGAAAGGGTATTAAGGGAAATCTTGCTTAATGAGGCTATCTGTATCAAACTACATTATTCATAGGGACTTCTGATTAGAGAAAAATGTCAAATGTAACATACACTTGTGGGCAACAAGTCTTCATCTGCATTTTACATAAACACTGTTGGTTCCAGGCTTTAGTGTAGCAAACTGTACTTTTGGGTTTGAGCAAGTTTTGCCACATTCACAGAACATCTTTAAATTAATAGTGCAAAAGATAAAGTAGGGTTCTTGAACAGAAAAGCTCATTTAGACTTAGAAGACACCCCAAATCCCATGCATTTGAGTGTTCACCAATATTTCTAAGAATAGGATGGATAAGGACTATGCAAGACAGTACAGTTTTTCCCATTGTCCAGTTTTCTTCCTATTTTTCTTCCCCATGTCTCTCTCTGTTACAACCAAAAGTGCTTCAAGAGTTTGAAGCTATGGCTCTACCACTTGAGGGCAGTGGGTGGCTTTCTGTGCTGAATTTGAATAGCCATTTTTCTTTTATTTCACTACGTGTGCTTCTCTTTCTATTCTGGGCATCAGTTCTTTGTTTTCCTCTGGTCTTTCCCAAATCCACCACCCTTTCGTGCTTTTTACTTCTTCAGTATTTGAGTTTACACACTTCACAGAATGGGACATTTCCCTTCATTTAAGATATGCCATTCAAGGTGCACTTCTCAATCTCAATGTGCCAACAAAGAAAGAATCAACAAAGAGTTAAATCAGATTGGGCTTCTGAGACTTGTTTAATAAAGTGAGTTGTTTAAAGCTACATTTGAGCAGCTTGTGATATAACTTCACAGGGATAGCTTTGATGTTCTCCATAAGTACTTTGGCAGAAATCTGAGCAATTTGTAGAAAATTATTCTTAGAACACCTCAGTGTGTATGGTAAACAGAATCAACATAAACCTGTTTTTTTGCCATGAATTCTCAAAGCCAGTCATCATCACTACCATAATTTGATTTGAGTAAGTTATATGAAGTAAATAAGAGTTACTTAAGAGTTAATTAGTTCTGTAGTTTTAATTGAGCAGAGTGTATGATGGCATTTATTCAAATTCCGATGAAATGCATGTCCTAAACGTTTGGTAACATTTTGTCAAAATGACATAATCACTGTTATTGTCCTCAGAATATTGTCCTCCATTGTTGGAATATCAATTATACTGAATTGTTTTGTTATTCATATGGGTCTAAAATTTAATATTAAAGAATCCTATCATAATTTTCCAAAGCATTAATTAGTGCTACACTACAAATAATACAATACAGATAAGCTATATGAGCAAACAGAAAGACTCATGAATTTTAAATTGCTAATTAAAGAAATTTCACTTTTGACACCTAAGAGTGGCTGCATGCATGTGAAGAAAATACCAAACATCTGTGTTTATCAGTAAGGCAAATAGAAGAGCCTCCATTTGGCTCCATTTACAGTTTGTACAGAAAGCACAGTGTTAAATGACCCTCTGCCACAAGTTCTTCCAACAATCAGCTTGCAGGACCCCAAGTCCCATGGTACATTAGGGCACGGGCCCTCTCCAGGCAGTCACTTTCCAGCCCTGTGCTTTGACCTTGTTTCTTGCCTTGTAATGAGGCTACCCAGACAGTGGCAGAAAGGCCCAGCCTTGCTCTGAGCACACCCAGAAGAGGGATTCACATACAAATTTGGCTTTTGCAAGTGGTCAGCATTGCACCTGGGTGGAGGACAGAGGCTCATTCCCTGTCTGGATTCTCCTTCTATTACAGCAGAGACTTGAGTAAACCAAGAAACAGCTCCCACAGGAGGGATTCAACACTTCTTCACACAAAAGAGCCGGACCCTCATCCCTTGTGGCTTATGACTAAAATGAAGATTTTCAAAATTATGAAGTTACTTCAACATCTTTGATTATTTGAAGGTCTTGTTGAAATATGTTAGTGATACTTAATATGCAGGGACTGGAGTTTGATTAGACAGGCATTTGTCTAACACTTTTCAGCAAGGACCTTAAATGAGACATACAAAATAACTGTGAAAAAGAATTCACAAAAACCCCCAATGAAATTATTTTCAGCACCGAATTGTGTTGAAATGTATGTATCAATAAATACATAACTATATATACATAACTGAAATCAGCCAAACAGCTGGCTGGCTGGCAGGCATTTTTATCTGGGCAGACTTCAAGCTTTCTGCAAAGGAACTTTTTCCCACCCAGCTCAGATCTTGCTACATCATACGTAGAATTGTCACCTCATGGCTAGTAAGTGTTTCATACTGATGCCTATGCTCAGCTTAATGCTGAGCCAACATGTGTTTTAGAGTACTGCATTGTGCTTACCCCATTCCCATCTCACCTTGTCTGGTTGCCTGTCCAGTTTACACTTTCATATTTTAATGCTTTTCTTCATGGTATATGAACAACTGGCTTTCATCCTCAGAAAAAAAAAAAAAGGTGGAAATGAGCCAAAATGACCCAGATAGGATTTTTTTGGTTTTGGGTTGTTTTATTTTTTTTTGACCTGAAAATCTTTTACTTGCATTTCTGCACATTTGAGACAGATCTTTTTATTTGGGAATGACCACAATACCCTCTGGATAATTTAAAGATGTAGTGCGAGCTTTCTTAGTATGAAATTCTGAACAATATTCAGTTTTACTCTTTCAATTTTTCTGTAATTTCTCCTTGATTAGTAGTGAATTTTTATATATTTTTGAGGTGTTGGTTTTTTCTGTTTGTTTGGTTTTGTTGTTGTTTGGGTTTTGTTTTGTTTTGGGTTTGTTTTGTTTTGGTTTGGTTTGGGTTTTTTTTGTGGTTGGTTGGTTTTTTCCTGATTTGTGTGTGTGTGTGTATGTGGTCTCCTTAGACACTGATCTCACTTTGGCCCTTTTTTTTTCCTTCAGCCTCACAGATTCTGTCAGGAGATGGGCCCTTTATAAATTAATAAAGTAATAAAATGAATAAAGCTTGATGTAGCATTTCTTAGTGATTGCTGTAATGTTAAAAAACATGAAATGAAGCATTAACTTCATTTGATGTTTTTATAGCTAGCTATACTGAAAAAACATCAAATAAGGATATCCTAAATTTCACTTTTTCACTTGGGACAAGAATGTTTTATGCATACTGTCTGTCAAAAGATTGCAATGGAAACTTTATAATACATATATATTATCCATCTATACCATTTTCTATTCTGTTTGGCCTTCTATCACATTTTACTTTGTTTCATCTTTTGCTAACTTTTTTTTTTTTTTTTGTCATGACCCTGTCTACCTTCAATCCTTCATTATTAACAATTAAAAGCATGTGTACTTCATAGTCCTCAAACATTCTTGGAGCGCTTGCAAGATTCAATCTTTCCAGGAGGACTAATCCCTGGTATTTTAGCCCACCTCTTCTCCTACATACTTTTACTAGAAAATAAAATACCAGAGGCTTGCTTCCCAGCCTGTGATTCCCCCACAGTATTAAACTACCAGTATATTTCCTGGCATAGTTTTGGCCTGGGCCACCAAGAGCTCTTTGAGAATGCTTCAGCATGGTTCAGTTGTTTTCATGGACTAGAAACTGTTCCCAACAGGGAGATGTTAAATTTAGGGGGAATAGGTATGGATAGATTCTGTACAGCAGTTACTGTACTGAGCCACTGAACAATCTTTGCCACTTTAGTTTTTAATAAGGAAACAGTCAATAGACCTTCTACAGATAGAATAGCAATTGTTTGTAATCACAGAACCATTGGTTAAACCTCTTTGATATAAAGTGCTGACCTGTGGTGAGGCTTTGTCATAGCTTCTGGTATCTTTGGGGATAAATAAATCCATATCTACTAAAATAAGCCAAACCACCTTTTAAGCATCTCAAACAACAACCACAACAAATTATTCAAATAATTTTAAATAACTGTAATATTAAATATGAAATGTTGTTTGTTTTTTTTTTTTTTTAATGAACAGGTATAAATTATAGAGGTTAGATTATTTTTTAAGATAAAGAACAATAGCTTTTGCTAAACTCTTCCAAGTTTCCTATATTTGGAACATACACATACAAATAAACATGCACAATCCCCACAATGAAGGAAAAGTTAGTTTGATTGTAGGACTACAAAGGTATAATGGGAAGCCTTGAGGAAGACCTACACAATTCTTTCATGTGAACCCATACAGATTACAGCAGCAATATCTTGTCCAGAGACTAAGATCTGTCCGTCATATTTTGATGTATAAACAAAACCATGTCTCTTCTATCACTTTTGCTACAAAGGAGTAACATTCATCAGGGAGGAAGAATGGCTAGCTGTCAAAGTATCTTCAATCCATACAATTTATTTAATATTTACATGTGTCAGACTCTTCAGGTAAATGCTTTTCTCATGCTCATATAAAGGAATATACCTTTGACAAAGACAGCCACCAAGTCCTTGGAAATTATAATGTTCTTTCTGTCTTGGTAGAAATTTGAATTTAAAAAATCCCAAACATCTACCCATAATCTTAATAAAAAACTTGACAAAGTCCAGAGAAAATGAAATTATTAGGACTGTTGTGGTTGATGTATCTAGGTTTACACATCTCATAAATAAAACTAGGTAAATCCTTTTCATATGATCTACAAAGGTCAGAAAGAAAGGTGAGGCTCTCTCTTTGGCAGCAGTCAACTCTTGCTGGTCTCTCAGGTCCTTCAGTCAGTGCAGCACAGCTGGCAAGACAGTTCATGCTCAGATGTCACATTCTTTGGATCTTAATGGTTCAGAGTCTTCCTTATCCAGAGCATTAGTTTAAACCCTTTCTTTAATTGCTTTTCTATCTCTGCAATTTATCCACTACTAAGCATGAATTATGAGCAAATATCTGTCCTATACCACCAGAACTGTTTTCAAAACTTTTGGAAGTCAATCTGTGCTTTAGGAAAATAAAATCAGTCAAATTCTATCTTAAGGTGTTTGTTATAAACCCTTTCATTAGAATGTGAACCTTTTCTGCATCTAGTTGAGCCTTACAAGAAGACATGACGCATTTCACAATGTTTGTTTTCAGGATCTTAGCAAACGATGCCAGAAATGGCTACCTTGGTTCTACCAAAGTCATGTTTGGAAGATTTGCATCACAATCATCACAGCTAAAGTCTTAATTATTTAAAGGAAAACAGAGACTGAGAAACAGTTTCTTCCCTGACTATGCTTCATGTGTTGTCCCAAGGGTCATGTCCTCAGACACTGGGAAGCATGAAAATAATATTTATGTTCTCTATTATGTTTAAATAATTATTTCATTAAAGAGTGTTTATATGCAGTACAGGAATTACAATACTGTGTACATTACTTAAGGCAAAATGAAGCCAAAAATATATATTTATGCGGGTTTTTTTGTTTTTTTTTTTTTTTAATTGGATGATGCCAGGATACTAACCATCAGTGTTTAACAATGAACGATGAAGTTATATTCCTTTCAAGTTTAAATTTATTGACTCTAGCTGAAATTACTTTTTGTAAAGGTGTACACAAAGATAAGGAATTAACCAGAGAATAATGTGAAGTTAACTCTTTATAAATTATCATCATTTTGAAGGTCTTTGGAAGATCAGATGTAGATGAAACATCAAAGGAGATATGAACAAGACTAAAAAACTCCATGGTTAAGGGAAGCCTGAGGCTTTACTACCTGTAAAATTATATGTCTGTATTTTTACAAATAGCAATTTGACTGTGAGTAAAAATGGATCCAGATTGGCCTTATGGACATCCAGTAATGATAACTGCACACAACTGAAGGCCCATGTCTGGATTTTCATCTACAGAACAAAAAAAAAACCACAGAGTGTAACACAATTCGAAGTCTCAAAAGAATCCGAAAACTGAGGATTTAAGGTCATGGACAGTTCATTATAACTGCAGTCATTACTCTCTTTTCTCTCTCTTTTTCACCTTCTCACTTCTAATCCTTTTGCTTCTCTTCCTTCCCTTAACTGTGTGCTTTCTAGAAGTACTCATTACTGCTGTTTAATGTCTTAAAAAATATTAGTAGGTATCTCAATGGTAAACTACAAGGCAGGATACAGCACAGTCAAGGAAAATTTATGAACCTAATTTTAAGAAAAATGTAATGGAAAAATGTAATAAAATTAATGAGTAGTGGTTGATTTTTCTATCTGTGTGTAGCTGAGTAATCACGCTGCCCATGGGATTGAAAAGGCATCTTGATTGTGAAATAATGACTTCAGTCTTTGACTTTCTATTGTAATACATAATGTGTCCTTAGAGCACAGCACACAGTGTTTGTTTCCTCAGAGCATGTAGTACCCATTTTGTGCTAATCAGGGTGCAGTAAGTATCTTTTTGGTCTACAGGGAGTATGAGGAGCTGGGGAGTATCTGTATCAGGTATAGTGGAGGAGAAGGGAAGATGCATTTTACTTCGGTAGACATCGTGTGATGAACAGAGTAGGGGAATTGCTAAAGAGAGAAAATAGTTGTGTGTGTTTGCATGATAGTTATAGCTTAGATGGAATGGAACTACACACAGAATAGTGTCTGTCTATGAAATATAGAAGAAAAAAAGGAAGGTTAGGACTGTTCATACTGGTGATAAGCTGGCATGGATCAAATGAGTTTTCAGCCTAAAAGGGGTAAGAGTGGAGAATGGTGCAAGGAGGAAGAGTCTAGGGAAAAAGTTTTTCTTGAACTGGCCTTGGTTGCATATGGATTGTATATTCTATCTGCATGGCACCTTTTTTTTCCCATTGCACCTATTTTGTGCAGGCAGCTTAGTTTCATAGACGTCTATACTGGTTGCTGGTCATCTGAGAACATCTGGAACAATGGGAGATTGCAAATGACTAATGACTTCTCAAATGTGAAATGCTGCCTGGTTTCCCAGAACTTGGCATCATTCTGCTTCAAAGTGTGGTGGTTAAATACTGAGAAATGTTATAGCTTCCTGGAATGATACTAGACATACAAGAAATGCTACTCATGGCTGCTGCCATTCTTGCTTGCTGTGGGCAGGGATATTCTCACCAATTGAGTGTCCATGATGATTCTCATCCTACCTGTTTGCTTTGATAGGTAATAGTCCTGGGGCACTCAGAAGGCAAGTAAAAAGGCTCCTAAATGTCCTAGAAAAGGCTGTCTTCTGTGTATGGTCATTAGGAGGACTATCAGAAAATCATGGGGATCTCAGAGCACAAAGACTGGGTGCATATGATAGGAACCTCTACGATCAGAAACTGAATTACTGATCTGTTTATTCCTGAAAGAAAGTAAGAGGGAGAGCAGGGAAATGAAGACTGACATGTGTCCTAAAGCTGCAGTCTTCATAGCTCTAGATGATCTAACACTTCATGCTTAGGAGCTTCAAGATATAGTACCTTGCTTTCTTCTAGCAAAAGTAAGAAGATCTGTACATTGTCCAAATTCTGTGGTAACTGTTGCTTGTTTCTCTGTTATCTACCTGATTTCTTTGTATCTTGTTGCCTATCAGTGGATGTCCTCAGAAAATATGTCACCCTTTCCAGTGACATTAAGTCCCTTAAAGAGGTCCAATTGGTCCAATCTGAGAAATTGAGGCATGCTATTTTTTTTTTTCAGTTGTGAGAGCAATCCCTTAAAGAAAATCTAAGTTGCACCCCTCATTACAAACAAAAGTACATTAAACATAAACTCTAACATTTAAAACAGCAAGATTGCACTTACATTGTATAATCGCTACACAAAGGGCCAATAATCACTTTGTTCAAAAGAGATAATGCAGCATAATATAAGTAGTAGTTTAAGCAATTATCTGGTTGAACAGTTAATCATCACCCTCAGTTCACAGCCTTTTGTTTCTCAGGAATACACATGTCAGATTGTAATTAAATGCATTCACACTATTCAGTGCTGTGCAGGCTGCCTGGGTGAACAGTGGAACCAAGCTGGAAAACACAATACAGACAAGTTTAGACACAGCTTTTATGGCTGTGTCTGCCTGGCATGGGGTCCTTGCTGACAAATTTGTTATGTAAGGGTGAAACCACATGGCAGTAAATTATTTATGAAAGAATGTAATTTATGGTAAAAACGATGCCTATAGAAAATTTATTTTCACAGTCTTTTTATACTTTCAGAGCATTTTGTTACAGCATGGATTATCTGTCTGTAGTAAATATTCTTACGATGAAAAGAGAGCTGGTTTTGGAATTGGAGTGATTAATTCAAAACTGACCTTTTGAAAGAATGGCAATTTCAAGGGACACACACCCTTACCCAGAAAAAACCCCAAACAACTCAAGAACAACAACAACCAGGCTGGAGGCAGACATTTTTCCAAAGGACCTCTGCAGGTGTAGTTGCAGTTTTAAGAGTAATCTGTGGCCAACTGAGAGAAGGGCAACTGGAGTGTGAAACAATTTGTCTTGTACATGGTGATCTCTAAGTCACAAGAAGTGGGGGAAGGCAACTTTGTTCTTTTGCAGTTTGGCTATTCTGTGGCTTGCCTGAGACACAATTCTGACCTGTAAGGAAGACAGCTGAGACATCTGTAATACAGTATAGTCCTCACCATTGGATGATTGCAGTTATGGCTTTGAGAGATGATGACAATGAATCACTACAGTCAGACAGAAGTGTTCTAGCCTTGCTGTGAGACAGCTGTGTTGTAACTGTGCACTTGTGCAGAGATACAGACCTTCTCAGTTTTCCAGGGTGCATCTACAGTGCTATCTTAGAGAGATGAGCCCCAAGCTTGGGATTTTGCCTAGTCTATACTTGACTATATTAAATACCTCTAATTATTTTTGTGGCCCTCTTCTGGATCTGCTCCACCAGGTTCATTTCTTTCCTGTGCTGAGGACTCCAGAGCTCCACAGAGTAGTATCCCAGGTGGGGTGTCACCAGAGAAAAGTAGAGGGGCAGAATTACTTCCCTTGACCTGCTGGCCACGCTTCTTTTGATGCAGCCCAGGATATGTATGATCAGGTAGACAAGCCAACCAACATAGAAAGCCCTTACAGGCACGTAGCAAGGTATTATGGTCCTGTAGGTACACAACTCAACTATTTTGTCTCGCTTACAGATGACATAGTGCAAAGTCAGGGAGTAAAGATATTTGCTTGCATTTGCAAAAAGCTGCAAATCTCATAACAACCTCATCATTCCCTGGCTATAATTAGTGTTTAAAGAAAACATTACAGTACAGTATTTAATATACTTTTTTTTTTTTTTTTTTTTTTTTAAACTTGAGAGCAAGGCAGTCTGTGAATCAAATTATTTTTAATCTCTAAGCTGATAATTTCACCAAATAACCAAATTTATCTTAGCAATTTGGAAAAAAAAAAGTTCAAATAAAATGTAAATTAAGTAAGGATGACAAGCAACTTGGTAGACAAATGTGATGTAACTGCAAAGAAGGTCTGAAAATCTGTTATATATATATATATAAAACATATATTATGCTATACATATTGAACTTCTGTAATCTAGTTTAATATTAACCCTTCATATGTTTGCTAGTTCCCCAGGGGCTTGATCAGCTTGTAGACTCATGTTTTGCTGGCTCGTTAAGCAACTTTTGTTTAGCATGTTAGATATTGGCTCAGTTTGTCTAACTTTTCATTTCTGACTCCTGCTTTACCAAGGAGTAAAGGAAGACAGCATGGGGAGGAAGGAATACAGTGTTCAATGTGCTGTAGTGAATGTTACCCAAGATGAATAATGATGGAATCCTAAAACAGAGAGAGTAACCAAAATAAAACCAGTAGGAAAACTTAGGCTCCCATTTCCTTGAAAAAATGGCCTTGTTTAGAAGGGAAACTACCAAAGGATTAAGGGGTCTTGCTTTAAGAGGTCTGGGGGAAAATGCAGTGTTTTCCTCTCTATCAGTCACTGCTTAGGTACAGGGAGACTGTCACCTTTATACTGTTCATATCCTATGGAAGGGAAGCTTACTCTGCCCTTTTAATATCCAATCCCATGGCCACCAAAATGAGTAGATTTTTCCTACTGAACTGCATTTGTATCCAAACTTCATACCTGCATTTTTATTACATCATCAATATAAAATGTTAGCTGGCCTAAAAATGTCTGTTGGCTTGTATACATTTTCAAAAGAAATATATGCAGCATATACCATCCAACAAATTAAAAACCCAAGTGAGAGAGCGGTGGGGCTACCTTCTTCCCAGAATTAGAATCAACTTAGTATAAACGCCTCCTCAGAGCTCAAGGCATTAACTGTTCAGGAAAAGAAACGCCCCTCTATACAGATATTGAACAAGTTTCTTACTGAAAATAGATCTGATCCCAAAAAGTGCAGAATGACTTTCTCTCTTCAAAGGATTGCATGCCCAAATCTGTGGACTGGATGATGTATTGGAAAGCAGCAGTAGTACAGCATTACTGGAATACCTTCTGTCCTAAAAACATTAGATTGGCAAAGGTGTGCCAGAAGCTATTTAAAATTTGTCACTTTGTCAGAATTCTTCCTTTAATTACTGTTGTTATTATCTTTTGAGTGATTTAAAAGAATAGTCCCCCATGGCCAGCTACACTTCGACAACATTCAGACTTTTGAAATGTTTCCATTTGATTCCTCTGGAAGATTGCTTCCCAGCCCATATTTTAAAAAAAGCTTTAAAAAAAGTGATCCTGCCAGCTGATAGCTTAAAATGTTTTGCAGTACTCCTTATCGACACTATCTCAGACGTTGACAGGGACAAAAAAGGCTGCACATTTTAGAGATGTGGGGGAGCACTCTTATGAATTCACAGATCTTAGAATCCAGGCCTCATCAGGGAGCTCACACACAGAGGCAGACTCATTAAGCAAAACCAGGTTTTGCAGCTCCTGCACATAGCGTGTAATAGAAACATGAAAACCTGACAAAGGATTTTCCTTCTCTCTTGATCTAACATGTCTTATTAAATATCTATTGCTTTTATAAATAACTCACGTTTGTCCATTCTCCCCTAATACATGCATGCAACATCTCCATTAGCATGAGTAGGACTTATGTGTATATGAGAGACACTGTTGAACTGTGCAATATATATTCTATTTATGAAACTTGAAGATCAAAAGTTAGCCTTAATGAGGCAAACAAGCTATGCTTGCTTTTCTATTCTTATTTAAGGTAGCCCTTGCATAAATTGTTTTCTTTAATCATTTTAGAGAAGCTGTTTAAAGTAAGTACCACGCTAATAATGTAGCCCTAGGTGATTGGGACATCTGAACATTTTAAAATGATTAAATTAGGAAGGGGAAGATGGTATTTTTAAGAGTGTGAGCTCATATTCATTACAGTAAAGATTATTAAGACATTGGGAATTCACTAAGGTAAAAATCATTATCTTTCTACAGCAAATTTAATTTGTAATAAACAAGCTCTTGATCATTAATTCTCTCCACTGTACTTCATTTTCTGGATTGTTCAAATTGGATACCTTCAGTAATAAAGCCCACTTGAAAAGAAAAAAGTCAGAAAAGTCTTTAAAAATTCCTTTCCTATACATTTCACCTCGTATTCTATTGAATAATAACTGGGTAGTTACAACAGGGAAGAAAAAAAAAAAAGGCAAAAATACTGAGCAAACAACATCTTAGTATAATCTTTTATTCTAAGAAATAGCAGAAGACACAGATGACATTGATGAGATGAGGGTATTATTGGTATTCTCACTGTTTTGATGTCATTACCATGTTATTTCCATTGTTCTGACATAATCACTTGTTTGTTCTAATTGCGCCAATCTCAACAGGATGATATTTGTGTCATTCATCAGCATGAATAAATAACTTATGTTTTACTGTGTAATTCATACACGTCAAGCATACATCCAGTTAAAGATTTTACATGCTATAACATTCAATGCATACATTATCCTAGTGTAGAAAATCTTTTCTATTTTAAAATGTATGTATTAGATACACTTAGATGCAGGTAATTAAGCACACATGAAAATTATGGGCATTGCCAGTCATGGGAAAAACCTTTTCTTGTAGGTAGACTAGTTTATTCTACTTTCATCAGAGTTTCAGGCTGAAGCATTACTTCTACTCATTTTCTATGGCTCCTCAAAAGCAGTACATCAGTAGGAAGTGTGTGTGATGGGGGTGTTGGGTGGGTGGGCGGGCATATGTATAAAATTGGGGTTTTTGTACAAGCTCTTTTTTATGCAAGACCTTTCTTGCTATTGTTATTCAAGCTATGCGGTTTGGGATGCTATGCTGTCTACTGAGCACTGTGCCTGTTGGTCTACTTAGATATTCATGTGAGCAAATGGTTTCCTGAATTAAAAGGTTTGCATTGCACTCCAGAATTGCTGGCATAAGGTATAAAACCAAAACCCAAAATAGAGAGGAACATTTTTCACAAAAGATTCACTGTAGATTTTCTACCTCTGCCTGCCAGACACATTAACTAGTGGAAATAAAGTATAACACACTGTATCACAGCTCTTTCTGTATCTTTCTGAGCATTCCTGTGTGCATACACATGCATTTTTTTACTCTCCTTGTTGCTGTATGGTTCATATACCTGAGTGACTGTCTCTTTCTCCCTGTATATATATCTAGCAAAAAAAAAAAAAAAAAAAAAAAAAAGATATTAAAGATATTGACATGCTTTAGGCCAGTCATAACCATTTATATTTCAATGATATTATTTCACTGATAGCACCTCAACTAAAAATTTCTGATACAAAAGTTGTTAAAACAGAAAAGGCAGTGAAAGCTACAGTGTGTTTCAAGTACAGAAATCTCCAGCAATGAGGCAGGAAATGCAGTTTGGGTTTACAGTGCTCTTTTTAGTAGATATATACTAGCAATTAATTTGATCTGTAGTCTAAGAGGCATTTTATAATTAATTTCTCAGCATTTACCACATACAAGCCATCACTTTAGAGTGCTATGTCATTAACAAAATTCCATTTTTTCATAGAGAATAGACATACTGATCTACATTTTCCCATGCCGCCTAGCCAGAATGGACTCGAGGGATATTATCTTATTCAGAAAGAACCTTTCAAGGTTGAATAAAAGAAATGGTGCAGGGTCCCTGGGAGAGGGAAGTGATCATCATTTTCACCTTCAACTCTTCTTTGATGTGGCAGAGTCAATTTTTAATCAGCAGCCATCAGACTGGGCTTCATTTCGCCTTACAAAGTCCTATTACTCTGCCACTTTCTGGAAGGAGGTGATAAGGACAATGCTCTTCTTTTTCTCTTCATAGAGCCCCGCATATGATGAGTCCCTTTGGAGAGGTTTGATAAAAAAAAAAGAGTGAGTATGTAGGGATAAAGGTCACCTCTCTGCCAGAATTAACTCTTCAAGACAACAAACTTTTGATTCCAATGCATTTGTTTTTAAGAATTCTTCTGTATTCTTTTGTATGTAGTTTTTGTGGTCAGCAGTAACAAGACAAGTGTTAATCCCCACAAAGCTTTTGATCTAAATGTTACTTCAGATTATTGACTTGACACAGAGGAAAAAAATAAAATGGGAAAAAAAAAAAATCCAAACACCCCCATCCTCCTGAACCAAACACAGACACTCAATTGCCCCGGTACTAAGTGGACATTTTGAAATGAGCAACACAAAGGAAATTACATAAAATTAAAATATATCTATTTTATCAAAGCATCTTGAACTTATACTTTATTGCAAAAATACACCAGAAATCCTTATGGATAAATGACAGAAAAGATATTCCTCCAATCACTGGAAAAAAAAAAATCACCCCTCTGGAGGTGTTTTTTATGTTAAATAAACTTAAATTATTTTTTAAACTATGCATTCATGCAGAAAAAAAAAAAAACCCTCTATAATCTCTTAGTATCATTTATTGTAGTCAGCAGTCTTAATTGCCTCCCTGAAATGGATCAGAGTTCTGGGAATTACACACTAAAATGATGTTACCACTCTCCAGTCTTCACATTCCTCGATATAATCTCATTAAAAATATCAAGCCTCTAGGTGAGGGAATACATATGGATGCTAAATGCATTTTAAGCAGGAGCACCTAAACTGATGACCTAGTTATTACAGAACAAAGCAGCTGAAGATGAATTTTAATGCTGAAGTAAAGCAGTGGTTTTTTTTTTTTTTTTTTGTTATTACTATAATTATTAACGTGGTTTTGGGCTGAATTTTATTATCACCTCTGGAAAAGAAAAAAAAAAAATTGAACAAATTGAAACAGTGAAATAACACTTTTAGAGTAATATCAACTCTTATCTTCCAGCAGACCACACAAGTTTAAAACAAATAAATAAATAAAAAAGACCCCAGTAGAACCCAACAGTTTCATTACCTATAATTACCATAAAGAGATTAGAAAAGAGATATGCCAAGTTGCAATTTTTGTTTTGAAAACGCGTGTTACAAAAAAAATAAAATCTCTAGAGAAAATAAATGCACCTTCCAGAAAAATAAATTGCAAAGGAGGGGGAAATAATGTTGAATTCCACATATGAAATAATCAGATTCTTACAGAATTGGATTTCCTTTTATAAATTGCAGAGAATACTTCTTCAAGAGCTAAGACTATGTAGCCTGAAATATCTTATGTGCTCTGCAATCTGATGTGTTGCAATAAAAAATCATTTTGTCTCTGGTGAACATTAACAGAGGCAACATGGACTGGACTTCAAAACAAGTAGTTAACAAAATCTGAAATATTTCATTTTTTTCTTTAGAAGTTTTATCAGGCTGGCTGGGTGTGAGTGCCATGGATTACTCCCAAGGTGCGGGGCAATATAAATTAATTTGATTAGAAGAATGACTGCTACATGATACTATGCTTTTGAAGCAAATGCTCATAAACACCTTCCCAGTGCCTGCAAAAGATTAAAAAAATAAAGCAGTAACCTAACTGGAAGTGAGGTAGCATTGGTTTTTTGCATATGATAAACTCAGATTTCAGAGGTTTACAATCCAAGTGATGAAATTTTTTTTTTCAGAAAAAAAACCATGAAAATAATACTTTCCCCCCCCCCTTTTTTTTTTTTTTTTTTTTCTTTTTTTCTTTTTTCCTTTTTTGTATTGAGAAATGGCCTACTCAGGGGATTGGTGATACAAGATAGTGCATTTCATGTCATGGCTGCCAGTTCAGATCTGTCATACATACATGAGAATAATTACCCTCTGATGGCTGTTGAGTGACTTGTGTTATAAGTAGCAGTATCACAAGGGGTGATAGTGAGCACTGTAGTGGAAATCTCGTCAGGGAATGCTAAGGAATACATGAGAAAGAACACTGAATTTTTTTCTTCCTTACACAAACCATTCCTCCAATCTAGACAGAATCTTCCAGTCTTACAGCTTGGAGAGGATTTTGGGTTTCATTTTCTTTCTTTTGGTTATAGTACCATAACTAAATAGGTACAGAAGCCTTCTCTCACTTAAGAACTTTCGATAGTCTTCCACTTCATCTTAAAAAAGAAGGGTCAGACTTCACCTGTACATTTTGGTTTAATGGATTGGTCCTTATTACTCTTCCTAGATCTATTAAGTTGTGTGAATATTTTCCTGCACTTTCAAATGGCCATATCTCTTCCTGTACTTGGATAGAATGAAGGGAAGGCAACAAAGGACCTGTGACAGAACCTCTTGAGGATTAGCTATGGAAATCTCAAGTTGAGATGATAATTTCTGCCTAGCACTTGTCTGGATGGGGATTTTTTTCAAGGGGATGTGTGGGGATGTTGCTCAGGTTGAAAAGTACTCAAAATTTAGGAAATGTAAACATTAGGTGATGTGCATATGTAGGACAATATGCAATATATATGCAATATGGGATCACATATGTAACCACGCCCAGTGGCCTCATTTTATCTGTTGTCATGATTTAGACCCAGGCAGGAGCTGAGCACCACGTGGCCGCTCACTCTCCCAACCTCCCCTTGACTGGGAAGGAGAATAGGGAGAAAAACGCAAAACCCCATAGGTTCAGATAAGGAGAATTTAAGAACCAGCACAAAAGGAGAAGTAAACAATGGGAGTAATAGCTTTCGGTATAGTTTTTAACAGTCTTTTGTACCGTTCAATTTTCCCAGATGCCTGACAGAAGTCACCTCCAGAGGTTGGGGGCTTGTGTCTGCTTTCCAATCACCTTGTCTATACCCCTTTCCCTAGACAGGGATCTCAGCTTCTTGGCCTCCTCCCCCCCTAATTCCAACCTACCAGTCCTGTTATCCCAGCATCAGAGCAGTCAGGTGATCATCTGCTTGCCTACATGATGTCTGGAATCCTTTCCTTTATCTTCCAGCTTGCTCAGGGACATGGATCAGGTGATCATCTCTGTGAGACCCTTTTTCTGTTGTAAATGTAAGTACCTGCAAAAGGTGTGTGCAGATTGATGATCCGTTAGTCCAGTTGGCTGAGTTGCAAGGAACACTCATAAGGCTATGCAACATGACCAGAATTGAGATGGAAATAGATAGGTGGTTTCAAAACCATGTTCTTGTAGTGGACACCACTGAGAAACAGACAGCTTGGACCTGGTGAGCCAAAGTCTCACTGTAATTACAAAGACATAGGGGGTTGGCTCACATGCTGTCATGGACAGCTATGTACTTTTTAGGAAATGTAGCCCAGCAAGCAGAGATGGTGGAGTTGCTTTTTATGTGCAAGAGTAACTGAAATAAATGGAACCTTCCCTGGCGGGGGATGAAGAACGTGTTGAAAGCTTATAGGTAAGAATTAAAGGGTGGGCTCATATGGCTGACACTGTTGCAGGTGTTTACTACAGGCCACCTGAGTAAGAAGAGGAAGTAGATGAGCCCTTCTACAGACAGCTTAAAGTAGCCTCAAGATCACATGCTCACGGGGGACTTCAACCACCCTGATATTTGCTGGAAAGGCCACACAGCAAGGCACACACAGTCCAGTACTGGTTAGGGGTTGATCTGTATGTAGATGTGGCAATTCAGAACATGGTTTGACAGTCATGATAATGGGTTGACTGTTAGGCTTGATGATCTTAGGGGTCTTTTCCAACTTTAATGATTCTACAATTCTACGATTCTATGATAATTCTATGATTCTATGACCTGCTGGAAAGCAGATCTGTAGAGAAGGACCTGGAAGTCCTGGTGGACAACACGTTAACCATGAGCCAGCAGTGTTTCTTTATCCTGGGGTGCATTAAGAAGGATGCAACCAGCAGGTCGAGGGAAGTTCTCCTCCCCTTCTACTCTGCCCTAGTGAGGCCATCTGGAGTATTGTGTCCAGTTCTGTGTTCTGCAAGTCAAGAGAGACAGGGAATTACCGTAGAGAGCCCAACAGAGGGCTACAGAGATGATTAGGGGGCTGGAACTTTTCTTTTATGAGGAAAGGCTGAGAGATCTGGGTCTGTTTAGCTTGGAGAAAAATCGACTGAGAGGGGATCTTATTAATATGTACAAATAACTGAAGGGAGGGTGTAAAGTAGAAGGGGCCAGTCTCTTTTCAGTGGTGCCCTGTGATAGGACAAGGAGCAGTGGGCACAAGCGATAACATAGGAAGTTCTACCTAACCATAAGAAAAAACATCTTTACTTTGAGTGTGACAGAGCATGGGACCAGGATGTCCAGACATGTTGTGGAGTCTCCTTTTCTGGAGGAGACCAGTCATTTTATAATGACAGAACTCGTACATCTCAGGTTGATTTTCTTCCAGCTTCTAAATATGCATAAACAACACTAAAAAAAAGCCCTGAACCACACCTTTCTGGAATTTTAGAATATTGTTCTTAAGTTCCTGGAAAAGGAAGCAGTGCTATACAGTAATGAATATTTGGACAGGATGACACCTTCAGTAGGTTAGAAAGCTGGTAATAGGGCTGCATTTTTGTCTTGTTTGAACTCTGAAAGGTGCCATTCCTTATTAACATATGGAACTAAAAATTATTTGAAAAGTTAAAAATATTTTATTTTCTTGTTATGTTAAATATTTTAGGTTAAGGTATCTCATTACAATGCAAATGTATGTAATTTTTTCTTCCTATACAATAACTTTTGCCAAGGCAACTGATAGAGCTAAAGAGAGCTCTGCAATTGTGTTTCGATGGAGACAGCCAGTTAGTCAGCTTCTGACTCTAGAAAACAGTCAAAGCAAGTACAGGTATCAGGTGGAGAGTTCCTTAGGCTGTCTGTTAACCTTCATCCTACTGAGTCAGAGACAACAGCTGCTTCAAGTACCACTTGCAAGGATGATGGGCATTGATTAAACCCTATGGGCATTCTAGAAGTTAAAAGGGCTAGCGGAGCCACAGACAATCTTTGCCTCAGAAAACATTCTAAAAATTCCTGTGTTTGACTAGCTAAGTAGATGCAGTCATCATTTATGAAATAAATGTGTATCTTTATAGTGCACTTTGCACTAATTTTAACATTTTAAAATGAAAGAATAGACTATAATCTGTTAAAGTGTTAAGCGCAAGCAGATGCATGGTGTATGTTGAAAAGGAAGTGTACAATAAATGCAACGGTTTGAGTAAATGCCTTGCCATATAAGTTCCTAATCACTCTGTCCTCCCAAAATAGTGCTATAAACGTGTATCTGTGTTGTTTGAGAGGTGTCTGATAAACCCTCTAGGCAGTGTGCAATTGAGAATATTGCAGAGCTCTGTATGAAACAGAATGGCTTAATCATTTATGAGTCCTGGCAATGTTGGAACAGTTCTATAGTTATTAAAGCTAAAGCTTCACTTAGATTTAAATAAGTTCTGTAGTTAAATTACACTGTGAAAGATGGACAGTGAGACAAAAAGGTCAATACTGAGGACTGTGTGTGTGGTTTTTGTTTTGGGGTTTTTTTTTAATATGGTGTTCCTTCTGCTATGGTAAGAATGTTTGATCACTGAGAGCATGTTTTAATGCCTTGAGGTGTATAAGATGTTTTTTAGACAGACACAAGAGAATGATGATAATATGGACAAGATGATTCTAAAGGACCAACTACCAGCAAAGTAATCAGCTGCTGGGCAGAGAAAACACTAGGGGAGGAATAAGTGACAGTATCAGCAGAAGACAGCAGAGCTGGAGGACATTCTCTATTACCTTGTGCCATCTCACTAGTGATTGTAGACAAAGATAAAATCATGCTACAATTTCATAAAAAGCAAAATAGTAATATAGCACTTTCTTGAATGCTTGAGTCAATTATATCTGATTGCAGTAACTTCTTAGTATATCTGTACTAGTAAGCACTTAATTGACATTTGATTATCAGTCTAAGGCCAAAACTCAAGACTGTAACAAATAAACCTAAAGTAAATAATGTAATAGAAAGTTTATTAAAACCAGCCTCTATCAGTTTATAAATTTCTTACTTCGTATTATGAACACAGAACACTAAATTAAGTACAGAAATAGAGAAAATATATGAAAAAGTAATTAACTGAATATTCAGTTTAAGATTCCTATACAACTACATATTTCAATAATACAATCCATAGTTGATTAAGAGAAAACCAAAAGTTTTTTTAGTCTTTGCTTTAAAACAGTGTTAATCCAAACATCTCCATCAACAATTGTACTATATATGCATGATGTCTAATTTTTAATGAAAATGACATGATCTGCACGCATGGTCAACATAAAAGACAATTTAGTCCTTTATGTTTATAAGAACACAGAATCACTGGCTGTGGGTGACAGCTAATTTCCTCTAGTCTCTTTATGCCCTGCAGCTATTAATGCATGCCAATCTTCAAGTATTATTGGAAAAAATTAAGCACAAACATAAAAAGAAAAAAAAAAAAAAGAAAAAAATTCCATCAATTTTAGGCTAATTTCAACACAATAATTTGAAATGCAGTACTACAGTTAAAGAATATATAATACAATGCTAGTCTAACAATTTTGTATGAAAAACAGCCTTATATCACACACACAAAAAAACCCCATTATAAAGTACAGATGTTCTGTTAGATTAGGAAAAAAGTTCTCTTTTAGGATATTTAAACAAACCATATGGGATTCATTTAAGTCATTTCAAAGCTTTTTTTAGATATTTCTTGAACAAATACTTAAGGCATATGATATGGGATGTAAAAAAACTCTCTTAACATACTTCTATTCTTTGGCATTAAAAAGGTACAAGGCAATAATTTAAGAACTTAATACTGAATGGATTAACTAGAAACCAAAGACTAGTAAAATAAGAAAAAACACAAAAGTAAACCAAAACTTTCTGCTTGGTTTTACAGCCTTTGCCAAATACTTTTTTTTTTTTTTCACTGAAGTTAAATGTGTAGTATATTTCACATCTAAACTCATTCGCTTTTACTTTCCAATAATCTGTGCTTTCCTCCTAGCTGTGCAGAAAGTTCTCCAACACTTTTTATGCAGCTTGATTTGTTTGTTTATCCTTGGTTGTTCCACATTCCTCTCTATTAGAGGTTCCATTTTCCTCCTTTGAGGGACCTTTTTGGCTATTGTATTGCAGGATATGTGTGACAAAGTTGTTATTGGAAGACAAAGTTTTAAAGAAGTTAATATCTTTTTGCCCTTGTCCTTTTGTGTTGAGCTCAAAGACATTTAGTCTGGTTACAGCTAGCTACCTGCAGTTCAGACTGATTATACTGGTTTTGAGCTTGAAATTGTGGGTTTGCCTGTGCAAGTTATTCATTATCTAGAGGTTTATACTGAAAATAAACATGAATTAGAATTACCACATATTCCTGTGGAACCATATGAGAAAGAATGCAACTCACTTTGAAAGAGCTGCATGGTTCAAGCAGTTTGTATGCCCTAAACCAGCCTTTGATTTTCTATCATCAATTTCAAAACAGTGTTGCAAATTCTAATATACAGAAATGAAAATTTGGGAAGTGTGAAACACTCCTCAATCAAATACAACCAAGTTAAGGTGAATCAATTAGTTTTCAACGACTCTGGTAATCAGCTTCTGAAGCATCTTATTACTTATATATGTATACACAAATAATGGTTGAATCTAAAAAGCAGCCATAGTTATCTGAAAGGAAACTTGTGCTTGGCCAAAAGGCTTTCACTGCTTATATTCAGAACCACTGTGAGGCAACTGTTCTGATGCATTAAAAAATACATATTATTTATCCCATATACTTAAAGATTTTTGCAATAACTTGCAGATGACTGTATGCTATTTCTTACTTGTGCTTCTCAAAAATAACTCTTTCAGAACTGATTTCATCAGAATCTTATCCACTTTTCCATAAAAGACATATTGATAGAACCCCCAAATGCTTAACTTTTCTATTTAGTTACCCAAAAGACTGATTATTGTTTATTGCAGCTTCCAATCTTTTCTGTCAAACTCTGGTATGCTGCTTCCCAATTACAACAAGAACTGATTTTACTTCCTTGAGATGGTTATGTTTAATCAAGAGTGCCAAGTAAGCTCTGTAGCTCTGAAAATGTTCTAAAGTCCAATATATAGATTTGGGGGCTTGGGGGAGGGGAATACCAGAGACATCTTTGACACATTGAGGACAAAATTATTGAAGAATTTGACTGAACAAACCCCAGAAATATGGGATTGTTTGGTTTCTAAGATTTGGAATAGGACATCAAGTTTATGCTTCCAAAGCATCAATTGCGTAAGGAAGCAGAAGCTTGTGGTGACCAGAGCTGTGAACTTGACTTCCTTTCCTGGCAGTGAATATTTTTTTAAAAAACACAAACATATAAATCACAAAACTAGGTCTTATCAGGGATATTTAAGTTATAAAAAAATACTGAAACTACATTTTGTGTACTTAGGAATAT
The DNA here is from genome assembly GCA_024611175.1 of Megaceryle torquata. Classification (NCBI taxonomy): domain Eukaryota; kingdom Metazoa; phylum Chordata; class Aves; order Coraciiformes; family Cerylidae; genus Megaceryle; species Megaceryle torquata. The sequence continues at coordinate 14,026 of JANIJG010008314.1, read as the reverse complement.
ATCAACATTAGCAGAATGGTAAACGTGTAGGTTTAGTAAATATTTAAATTCTACTCATCCTGAATACTGACATAGGTGAAAAATTCCCATTAACTTCACTGGAGATAATTTCTGCTTGTCTGAGTTTGGCTTCCACAAGGTAAATAAAAACATGCTGATGTACTTAAGCATCATGAATGGGAAATGCATGGAGATTCATATAAAATTATTTGGGACATTTAGTATTCCACAGAAGATGTTCTGAGCTTTTACAACTGAAATATTGCATGTGGAAGGATTTAATTTCTAAACCCCATTTTCTCGTTTTAAGACTTCCCTAGCAAATCTTTTAGCTCAATTTAAGGTGAAACTTTGCTTGTTTGCTCATATTATAGATAAGCCTAATATATATATATATATATAATCTTTAAAAGTTAATGGTATAGATTTCTGTGGGTTAGATACTTTTTATTAGCAGTCGCTCAAATTGCTGGATTTAACATTGTCATTAGTGCTAATTATGATCCATTTTACTACATGAGGAAACTAGAATAGAACATGATGAATCATGCCTCTGCAATGACATGACATAATCTGTTGGCAAAAAATACAGCATCTAGTTTAAATGAGTTGAATTCTTGTTCCTTGTGCTAATCCTCAACATTTCAATCAACTTAATAGCAATAATTTTGACTCAACCCACCTATTTCCAAAAATAAATGTGTATATTACAGGTATGTAATCCTATTTTTCTGAAGCATTTATAGAATGTGCATGTAACCATGCTGGTCAGAAATTGACAGTTTCTCTCTTGTTTCACTTAGCACATTTTATTTGAAAATAAATCACTGAAATTATATCCTTCTTTTACCACCTCTTTATGTTTTGTGTCCTGACTCTGTTGTCTTGATTGTCAAGGTAATTTGAAGCAAAAAAAAAGATAAAAAAGTTAAGCTTTAGTACCATGGCCCCATACCAAAAACATATTGCTGTGCATTCAATTGCAATATTTCTCCTGAGGCCAAAACATTATTTTCACAAAGAATAATGCTATGCAAAATAACAGGAAACATACTGTGAATAATGTCTTACATATGAAACCCTTGGTACTGTTAGTAAAACATTGGTTATGTGCATGCAAAATTAAACGGCCATGAAGAAGAGACAACATAATAGTCTGTGGATTTATGATGTATTAGCTAATAGCATTTTTATTTTATTTTAAACACTAATATTTATACTTTAAAAATATTTCTGAAACTATTGTATATAACCCTACTGTTAACATGTGGTAAAAAGAAGTTGAAAGTACCTTAAAAAAAACCCCAAACAAAACATACAACACAAATGGAGTAAATTTAAGGGACGGACTAGCAAATACCAACATGACAGTGATGCTGGACTTCATACTGAGCAATTTTAAGACCTTGATAGACTGAAATGCTTGGTCTTTTTATTAGTCTGCCATAATGGGTTATTAGCTGTGTCCGCCTCAAAACTGCAAGAAATTATCTTTCATTCTGAAATTACTACTTCTGCTATATCTGATACATCTGGCTGTTGCTGCACAGTCTCCAAAAAAAAAAAAAAAACAAACAAAAAAACCCAACCAACCAAACCAAAAAAACAGTGTCAAGATGCAAGGAATCTTACTCTCTGAACACACCCGCAGCAGCCAAAATTCTGGCTGAGTGATCATCATCACATACTAGTTTTTTGGACACTGTAACTCTTCCCAAACACTATATCTCCTATATCTCTAAGTGGAAATGTAACGCTCACTTCTGAGAACATGAATAAAGTTCAGGCTCATCATTGCCTCAGTGCCTTTTGGACAGAAATAACATGGGTCCATACATCCACGTGTTTCTTTACCAAAGACTGAGATGTCTGGTTGGATGAAACCTAACAACAGCCTCTGTTTCAGACTTTAATGAGAATTATTGAAGGTGTTCTGGTATTTGAATACCCTGAGAGGCATGGGTTCATAGAATCAGAAAATTATAGAATGCTCTGGGTTGGAGGGGAAATTTGCAGATCATGTAGCCCAATCTCCCTGCTGTGGGCAGGGACATCTTTCACTAGATCAGGTTTCTCAGAGCCCTATCCCACCTGATTTTGGTGGGCCATCCACAATTTCTCTGGGCAACCTCTTGCAGTATCTCACCATCATCTTCATAATTTTTTTTTTTTTTCATTATGTCCAATCTAAACCCACCTTCTTTCAGAGTAAAGCCATTACCCCTTGTCCTGTCGCTACATATCCTGGTATAAAATTTCCCTTCATCTTTCTTATAAGCTACCTTTATTGAAAGGAAGCCTGAAATAAGTTATCCTCTGAGCCTTCCCTCCCCTATGCTGAACAACTCCAACTCTCAGCCTTCCTTCACAGACGAGGTGTTCCAGCCTTCTGATTATTTTTATTGTCCTCCTCTGGACCCAATCTAACAGGTCCATGTCTGTCTTGTGCCGAGGGCACTAGCACTGGATGTGATACTCCAGGTAGGGTCTCATGAGATATGGGATAATCTCAACCTCTCTCAACCTCCAGGCCACATTTCTTCTAATGCAGCCCATGATAAGGTTGGCTTTCTGAGCTGCAAGCACACATTGACATCTTATGTCCAATTTTCCATCCACCAATACCACAAAGTCCTTCTCTGCGTTGCTACTCTCAGTCAATTCAACCCCCAGCATGTACTCATATTAAGGCAATCGCCCCAACCCAGGTTCAGGACCTTTCACTTTAACTTGTTGAACTTCATGGTTCACATGGACTCACTCCCCAGGCATGTCAGGGTCCCTCTGGATGGCATCCCTTCCATCAAGTATATCAACTGCAATACTCAGCTTGGTGTCATCAACAAACATGCTGAGGGTGCACTCAATCCCACTGTTTCTATCATTGATGAAGATATTAAATAGTGTTGGTCCCCATACAGAGCCTTAGGGGACACCACTCATTACTGAACTCCACTTGGATATTGAGCCATTGACTGTAGCACCAATTAATTGAATCTAACGGTCCATCCATCAAACCACATCTCTCCAATATAGCACCAAGAATGTTGTGGGAGACCATATCAAATGAAAGCTCAAATAACCGACACCTACAGCTTTGTCCACAGATGGAGTCATTCAATGATAGAAGTCCACTAGATTAGTCAGGCATAATTTACCCTTGGTGAAGCCATATTCACTGTCCCTAATCACCTCCCTGTCATTCAGATGTCTTGATGTAGCTTCCAGGAGGATTTGTTCCATGATTTTACCAGGCATAGAGATGAGGCTGACTGGTTGCTCAACCAGGGTCCTCTTTTTTATCCTTTTAAAATTATATGTGATGTTTCCCTTTTCTTCAGTCACTAGAGGACTTTGCCCAACTGCCACAACTTCCTATATGATGGAGAGTGTCTTGGCAACTACACCAGCCAATTCCCACACAGCAATTTGCACACTTAGGCAACATTGTCTGACCATTATCACAAAGTCCATTCCTACTTTGTAGACACCTACATTTCTGACACATGAACTGCAAATGCATGTGATTATCTTTCAGTAAGAATTTTAGTCTGAACAGCTAAACTATATCTAGACAAAATATAATCTGAAAGTTATATTGTGTTGACTGTCAGATCAGATTGATACTTGTTATTTTTCCTAGGTTCATTTCTCACCACTCACACTAAAAAGATTGCACAAAGTCACAGGTTTATTCTTCATTGCTAAAATCAAAACAGTTATTTATTTGATATATCTTAAAGCTTTCTTGCAAAAACAGTGTCATTACTTCTGGAGATATCACTCTGAAAAAGCTCAGAGGCCTGCTCCCTGAAGCATGCACTTTGTACCTTTTACACCTGCTACACATTTTTTAACTGCATTGATCAATGCCTTGGGCATGATTCTTACTGGCTGCAGAAATAACTTGTGACAAACTTACATTAGCACTTACCATAATATCACTACAGTTATGCTGTTATCACAGTTTAATACACAATCATTACAAAGAAAAAGCAAAACTAACTATCAAACATTCTAACTTAAGAAATACTCTTTCTTTTTTTTTTTTTTCTCTTCACAAACAAGTAAAGTGACAATAAGCTTTTTATACTGGTGACTTCTATATTTCAATATATGCATAATGCCATCAACTTTCATCAAGAAAACTTCTTAAGCATATATGTTCCTTAATTACCTTTCTGTAGAGCTCAGACCTTGAGACAAATAACTGCAGTAGAAGAAAAATAGTTCTCAATAGATTCTAGTAGCATCCCTGCTTGTGCATTTTTATATTGTGAATCACCTACTGTTTCCTGATACTGTAAAACCTAAAATATACAAGATTACTCATCAAAGAAGAGATCATTTTTAAAGTGTAACAACAGAGCACCAAATGCACAGTCACAAAAATACCCTCAGCAATGAAGATCGTTGTCCTTACAGTCAAGGGCCACTGTGAGTTTACCTGAACAGAGCCAGAAGACAAAACTTTTCAGGTCTTATAATTATGGTCTTTTATCAGAAAGTATAAAGCTAGAATGTTCAGAAGCAAATTTGATTTCTTTCTCTATGTTTTTATGTGAAAAAGACTGAGCTTACCAAGAACATTTGCAGAAGAAAAGTTAATTTCAAAGTCAGAGCGCTTAATTTTCAAATGGTCTTCAAACTGTTATGGCTTTTGCATTTCTAGTGATGTGAAAGATTACAATAAATACACAACTCTGTGTGATGCTAAAATTATTTGGAACTAAAATTTAATTATTAAAACGCAATCTCTTAAAACTTCCCTTTCAATTTTCAATTCATTCCTTCATCCTTGATATTAAAATGCCTCACTTTACATATAACATACAGTGATGAAAAAAATACAGCTGTACTACAGGACACTTTCAATTGTTTAGCTTGTCTTTTTGAGGAAATTGATTCAAAGATGCTGCAGTCACGAGGAGATAAGGGATACAGAAGGGTAGTTCTCTGCCTTTTCTTTGTTTGAATAAGTACCTTAAATATTGAGCTACATCACCACTTTTCTGTCTTTGTTCCGATTCATATTTTATTATCTTACACAAAAAGAAACAATATAATAAGAAGCTCTAGAAGAGTCCCAGTTGGGACACCGAACCAGTCTGGTTAACAGACTCCCACCCAGCTGTTTGCTTGCTCCCCCACTCAGTGGGACACATAGGAGAAAACAGGGAAAAAAAAAGAATAAGAAAGCTCATGGGTCGAGATAAAAGACAGGGAGATCACTTACCAAATACCACTGTGAACAAAACAGACTTGACCTGGAGAAAATTCATTTATTGCCAATTAAAATAGTTTTGGGTAGTAAGAAACAAAAAAACAAATGTGAAAACTATATCTTCCCTCCCACTTTCCCAGCCTTGCCCTCACTCCAGACTCCTCTACCTACAGTGAAAGACAGAGGGGGAGTGGGAAATGGGGAGTTATGGTCTGTCAATAACACTACATCTCTGCCACTCCTTTGTTTGTGCTTTTCTTGTGCTCCAAGCACAGACCCTCCATCAGCTGCAACTCTTCAGTAATTAACACCTGCTCTTGCATAGAATCCTCCATGGGCTGTAGTATCTGCTCCACTGTGAAATACCCTTTTCTCATCTTCCTCTTCTGGCCTTGGTGTTCTCACTCTTTTTGTTCCCCCCTCTCCTGCCTGTGTGGTGGTTTTGACCTTTCATATATTCTCAGAGGTGCCACTGCCTTGGTTGTTGGGCTCAAATGTGGCCTGTGGCGAGTGGATTGGAGTTGGCTGGATGTCCAGGACAGGTCAGCCCCTGGACTTTCATCACAGAGGCCAACCCTGCAATCCCCTCCACTGCAAACACCCTGACACCTATAACCAACACAAATGTCAACTGAAATCCCAACAGACAGAAAATAACACATGCACACTGAATAAAATGAAGAATGGGAAGTATAAAAGAAGGAAAATTCAAGATTGTGAATGTTGATTGAAGAAAGATTTTCCTGAATCAACCAGAAAGAGGTTACATACCATCTACTCACTTCTCTGAGTATGCATTTCCTACCTGCAGGTACCTGGTTTTTCCTCTGTACTCCGTACTATGCACATGCTGGATCCATGCAGATCACATGAATTTTAAAATTTCTATGTTCCCAACACTGGAAAATTAATTATAAGGACAACATGAAAGTACAAATCCCAAGCATACATGATTGTAATCTATTTGCCTGTAGAGTTGTCCTGGGTTTGGCTAGGATAAGGGTTAATGTTCACCAGAACCAGGGAGGAGGCCACAGCCAGGGCAGACAACTGAACCAGCCAATGGGATATGCAACATCATACTGACATTATTATATAGTGGCAGAGGGTGGGCTGGGCTGGGCAGTGAGGTCTCTAGTGCCTGCTCTCATTCGTGCAAGTTTAGGTGGTTTTTATATCACTTGTTTTATATGTTGTTTCATTAGTGTTATTTTTATTACTGTTCCTTCTCCTCGTGCGTTCTATTAAATTCTCCTTATGTCAGCCCACAGGGTTTTGCCTTTTTCTCCCTATTCTCTTTCCCATTTGAGGAGAGGGGGTGAGCAATCAGCCATGTGGTGCTCAGCTTCTGTCTGTGTCCAAACCACGGCAAGAGTTTTTAAGATTTTTTTCTGGCACTTCTTGTTTATGGCAGGCTCGAAGGCAATGCAGCTGCATCCTGCCCTTCTGCAGACTTCCTAAGTGAGCCTCTCTCAGTGTTTACTCCATTCTAGGAAAGACCACATCTGAATGCCATGTCCCAGGCTTCACCGTTGATGCTTATGCGGCAGGGTGGAGAGAGGCTGAAAGCTTTGCCTGCCCACGCAGGTTTTCTATGCCCTCGCCTGCTCTGAAACAATGACCTCTCCCTCTGCTTTGTTCAAGGTGGGATCTTGTTCCTTGCCTTTAGAAGTCTGGTCCTTTAAGTTCACCCTGTGGGGATGTAACTGCAGCAGCACAGCTCTTTGCTGGCACATGGGGCTTTGGTGACCTTGACACTTCCTCTCTTTTCCATACAGTTAATGTGTTTCCTTTCCTGAGATTTAGACTATGAAATCAAAGCAATGCCTTTTCCCTCTCAGTGTTAGGATTCTGTTCTGCGTTGAATTCACATATTCTCTCAAACTTAACAGGAATTTTTACAAGTCACTTTATTTTCAAGCTTCTTGCCATATTATATGGATGATGCATTTATTGTAAAAATATTTAATGTATGGATAGCTCATCTAACTTACAACAGATGTCATTATTTTCCTTCCTCATAGAGAATAAACAAGTGACAAACATGGCATTCATAGGTCTTTTTTAGTCTTGACACCTCTGTTGCTCTCTTTCTGAATATAAAAAATTTTCTCATTTGCAGATATACACATGGATTTTTACAGTCCCACTTATATCTTTTATATTGTTATTCTTGATTGCTGATCATGATATAGCTTTTTTCCATAGATTTCATACATTTTTCTCTGGAAAGCTGAAGATAAAATCGTAAACTGTACTCAAAAGTATGTTGTCTTTGTACAATAGAGCAAATAGTGTCTTATTTGGAGAAATGGGTGTGTTTTTCCTGTGTGAGGAGACTAAGAGAGTTTAGCTGACTTAAGTAAGATTGTGTCTGAAAGAAGACATGACTTTTCTTTTTATGATGAAATAAATATTGTGGTGAAACAAGCAATTTATGCTAGCAGATGATTCAGGTATAATAACAAAAATGGTATAAACTAGCTAAGATTATACATATAGTACAAATGAGTACTTTTCTAACTTGTAGATAACTGGGTATCTAGCATTAGGATCAGCAGGGTTGAGTGGCACTGCTGCTTTTAGAATAGGGTCTGACCAGCCTGACACAGAAACAACAGGGCATTAATACCATGGATCAAAGCAATAAGAACAAATTTCAGTAAAGGGCAAGACAGGTTGGCCTCTTAGTCAAAAATACCCTATGTCAGAAAGAATTGAGTCCTAAAATGAAATCTACCTGTCATCAGCTTAGAGTCGTAAAGAAGTGTAGCCTAAAAAATCCAAATCAGTACATCCATTGTCACTTGATGATAGAATAAAAAGGTAAGATAAGGAGCTACGATGTCATAATTACACTTGAAATTACTCATGAAGGGATTTCCATGTGTGGGGAAGGATTTCTCATGTATATTGGAATCCATAGTCATATGAGGATTCATAACTAGAATTCACATGGGAAAGAAATGTATTGACTATGCTGATTGACAATAGACGCCCACTGCTAATGAGAGACTACATTGGATGACCTATAACCTACCTGCCTTCCCGGCTTTGGGCTGGTCTTACAGATCAGGATGAATTTCAGCCAGTGTCAATATTTCATTCACAAAACATGTCAGGTAGACAAGAAAGAATTTTCTCTGTGTTCACAGATCAATGACATGATGGGCAACTGCCAACAATCTCTAAACAGAATGAAACCCTGACCTAGAGTGACTGTTTGTGGGAACAAGAGGCTATTTCTCCCTTCTTGTCTATTCAGTGATGGCTTTGACATGATTGCTCTGATGGTAATAAACCAACATCTTCCAAGGAACCCAATTTTTGAAACAAAATATTTGCCTAACAATGTATAACTGTCAACAACTGCAGTTCCCTGTTTGCTTTTTTTCAACTTTTATTCTTGATACTTGTCTAAATGCACTCATAGAACTGAAATTCTTTGTATAGTTTTTCCTACTTTGAGACTTTACATGCTATCCTAGTTGATTTTCACAGTCAAATTATGAACTGTTGAAAAAAAGACTTTTTAAGTGAATCAGATTCTTAAAGCTAATGACAGTGCTAGCTACAGATAGTGTACTTCTGTTCTTGTAGATACTAATTAAACTATAATGTCCATGGTATAGTAAACATTAGTGACCTCTCTTTTCTTTCTTTTGTTTAAATCTTAACATGCAGATTATGATGGGGCAATTTAGTTCACACTTTTCTGGCCATTTTCTTATCATTATCATGCAATGTAATAAGATATTTCATTATTATTTAGTCTGAAACTTTAGCAGAGAAGTTGCTGAAATTACCTCTAAATTTATACTTGAGTTACTGGACTCATTATTTCAAACATCTTGGTCTGAATCAATATCAGTAATGATTCATTCTTTTGATTAAGAAGTGACTCCATCTGTAGATGTCAGATAATTACTGAGATGACCTATAATGAGAACATTTCACAACTCTCTGACTTAAATTTCTTATTCCCTCAACAGCATAATGACTTCCTCCTAGATCTTTTTATAGTGTGTCTATGCTCCCGGGGTTTCTTTTCATGATCAGTCACTATCAGTGGTTGCTTCTATCTTTTTTTAGACAAAGAAAGATAGTGGCTCCATACAACAAAAACTGTGCTTTGTCTAGGATTATATTTTATTTTTTTTCCCTATGTATTTCCAAATTTTGTTCTAAAAGCTCTGATACACTAGTGAGTGTTTAAAGCTGACATGGACTGCAATGGTAAAAGATGATAGAGGATACTCTTTGTTATTCATTTAAGTAGTCTTAGGGGAATGACTGTGGTTTTAAATATAAAATATTAACATTAGAAATGCAGGATATTCTTTTGATCGCAACAGCTGGGAATATGGTATTTAAAAGTTTGTAAGAAAAAATTATAACTTTCGCTGTGAGGGTTGCTGCAGTACTTGAAATTCATTGCTATAGCAAAATACAAAGAGGGCTTTGTAGTTAAGTCGTAAATTCTATGTTACTTCTTTTGATTCTTTTGTGAACCGTTTCCAGGGAATAGAAAAATTATATCAACATCAGACCGCCTTTTGACTCAACATACTGCATTTTTTAACTCATATATATTCACAAATATTTAATAGCTTTTTAATACAGTCATGTAAATAGATTATGAATATCTGGTTTTACTAGCATTCTCTGCTCTCTGTTCTCCTCACTATTTTTACCTGTTGGTTTCACAAATATATTGATGCAATATTGGCCTTAATTTGCTTTGTATGTCATCCATGGCTGCTAACTTCTCTGCCAAGAGAGTCTCCTTTGCATTCCTAATAGGAAAAAAAAAAAAAGTTTCTTGCTTTTTTTTTTTTTTTTTAAACTTAAAACCAAAAGGTCAAATATATGTCAAATGTTTAAAATACCACTATTCAGGCAAGCAGTGTAAGGGAATATACTCCCTACTGATGACTACATATTTTTCTGAGTGAAAGAAACTTCAAGCTCATTAATTACTACCACTTCATTCTTTTCCTAAGATTTACATTCCTGTTATGTGACTGGACTTGCTTAAACAGTTGGAAATAATGAAGACCAAAATGACAGGCTTATTTCCCAGCTTCCTTTTATAGTAAAGAGAAAGAACTTTTGTCTAACAATAGACCTTGAGTACAGTAGGTCAAAATCCTCAGATACATTTCTATCACAAAATACCTTTAATACTGCACATTTACTGCATCAATAGACATCTGCTTTATTAGTATCAAAAAAATGGAATCATTATGCCTTCCCAATGTACATATCAATTTTAGACCTTACATTAAAAATACATGCATGAATGAGACCAGCAAGTACACTAGTGAATGAAACGCATCTAACTTAGGAGACCCGGCCTCACTGAATTGGGAAAGAAAACCTAACTGTGATGTCAATCTCTTCTGTAGTGTGGTTTTGCTTCTCTTTCTATATATGTGCTTTTGTTGTCAGGAAAAAGAAACAGAGCAAAGATCACCAGGGAAGAACAACCCAGATGGAATTCAGGAAAAAGGAGCAAATATTCAAAATAAGAATCTGATTTTCTTGCACAGATGTCATAGTCTGGTGGGTCCTCAACTACACCGGACTCCATACTCTGTTGTGTTAACTCACATCAGAAATTTTCATACTCATCATATCAGAAGTCCTCAAATGAGATATTTAAATAGATGGATTAGGCAAAATTGATTACATAGTTTGAGCAGTAGATAGACATAGTCTCATAAAAATTAATTCAATATAATACTATGTCTTAAAGTTTCTAGAATGCATTTCATTTTCTTTCATGGATAATGGGGTATATAATGTTGGCTTGTGTGAAAATGAACATCCAATAGAGTACAATGTTGGTTTTGATTAATCCATTTCCACTGTACATAAATTTCTTATACCTTTCACAAGGATTCCTGGAAGTTTTGGTTGGGACCTCACCTGCTTAGAAGAAATTCTTAACTTTCAAGATAAAACCACTCTTCAAGAGCTTCTCATATATATTGGTCATTATACAGTATTAACAGCATTAATTGAGTTCATTTCTCTTAAGATTTGCTTATTTGAAATTGACCTAGATTTTGTTGAAAGATCAGCATTAAGAATTGTTACTACAAGATATTTTGCAGATCTGGCAAATTACACTGGTGATTTGAACTTTCAGAAACAGCTGTGTGCTTCTCAGTCACATCATGGAAACACTGATTAAAGTAAGGACATAAACTTCCCTATTTTCTTCCATCAAAACTTGTCTGTAAGAACATGATAATCAACAGACATTTTCTGCAGTATAATTTTCTTACAAACCTTCATAGTTTAAGTGCATTAACCAGTGCTGAGTAGTGTGTGTCTTTAATATCTGAATGTCCTATCTTATGGAAAGAGTTTAGATTGTGCTGTCATGATTGCTGATGTAATTTGACCTTATTTGCAAACACATTCATCTACAAAAATGTCTGGCACATACAAAAGATAAATCTCCTATGCCTTCCTAACCTTCTGTAATAACCAAGGAATGTCAGTCAATTCTCTGTGATTTGTGCATGGTGATGTTTAGTGTGACTTTTTCAAAGAAATCTCTGTTCATGTATGTAAGATTTTCATGAAACACTGGTAGGTTTAGCAAGATGAAGCCATCTTTCCTGGGAGCAACGATGAACCCAACTTCCCTAGTACCAATACACAAATGAAAGTACAGTCAAATGCTGTGCAGCTCTGACCTGTGACCTGCTGAGAAAATGGTGCTCTTCAGAAAGGTACAACTGATTTTTACAGCCTGTAAGTTTCTTCTCTTTTTCAATTTTTAACAAAAGAAAGAAGTATTTTTAGAATGAGTACAAAATGTGCCTCATTTCAGTTGGAAAACAAAAATTATAAATTGAGCCATTAAAAATGAAAAAAATCACCATTCATTTATTAGACAGTAACCATTTATCTTTATGCATTAAATGTAAGCTTCTCATTTAACTTTCTCATGCACTTTTGAACAGCTCACCTGGCCTCCCACCCATTTATTCATTTCTGCAATGACTTACATTTCAAAATTTTGGATCAAAATAATCGATGTTGATAAGATGATAACTTGACACTGAAATATCTCCTCTCTGCAAGTGAGTCATTTCCCCTTTCATTAAATCTCAGGTAGGTAATAGTCACTTTTGAAACAGCTACAACTTTCTCTTTACATAACAATGAGCAATTTAAAACTTAAAATTTCTCTGTGATAGATAGTTGCATAAGCTGTATTTATAGGTAGGCTTCATGGACTTCAGCAGTAATTTTTCTCTTGTCTTTGTGGACTTCTAGACTGCTGTTTCCATCTTCAAATGAAGCTGAAGAAGGAAGTTCTGCCTCCCTCTTTCATACTAATGTAGTGTCTAGATAGCTGTCCCAAGAATGTGGCAGACCTGACTTCTAATTGCTCTTCAATCTCAGGGGGTTCAGAGGGCATCTTTAAGTTCTTCAGGTGAATATGTAAACACCAAATTAGATTACGTTCAGGGCTGTGCTACACTGCCTGTCTCTTCTGCTTCAGCCAGCCACTGCATACAGGAGATTCACAGTCAGAAGGAGTGTTAGCAAGAAACAGCATGAATGCTCTAACTGCAAGAGAACCCTGCCTGGCTGGAGGGAATCCAGCCTGAATTCTCCCTGCTGCAGAAGAATTTTTCATCAGGGACTCATTGGCTCAAACACTGTCATTCTATACATTGAGCATGCTGTGAGCATATCTACAGGACTGGAGAGTGTAGACACTTGTATGCAGATCCTTCACTGTCTTATCTGCAAGTTAGGATCTGAGCCACCTCACTCAGCAGCACGATGGAGTCTCTGGGTATGTTGCAGCAGTACAGCTATCAGAATCTAAGCGTGCTTTTAAAGTGAAAATTAAAGTGACCCATGTAACTCAATGTCTAGCCAGTGTTCGTGTGATAACTCTAAGTTTCTGGATTTGAGCAAAAGTGAATTTTAGGAATCCTCACCACAGTGGAACTAAAATGTGGAATGGAAAAGTTAAGAAATTTAAAGCAAAGGGTGCTCATGAAAAGCTAATGCCTAAATTCACAAGTTCAGTGCATGCCTAAGAATTATTTAGTGTATGTAATCCTAGTCTGTAGACTCACATGTAAATAATAATGTTTTGTCCAGTTTCACATTTAAAAAGTAAAATTTGTGAAGACAAAAAAACCCAACAAAAACTTGCTTATGATTAAAATTTGAAGAATCATAACATGCACAGTGCTGTAGATGTTCACACACGTTGGTATGCATACACAAGGCACCTGAAGCTAAACACCTAGGTCTTACCCATCCAGCTAAAAATAAAAACTGTTTGTTTGTCTTGATGAAGCAATGAAGGTGCATGCATAAACAGATTTCTCTGATTGTTATTGTTCACAAATGAATTAAAAAGAAAAGGCTATAGAAACCCAAATATTAAATAAAAGGAAAATGTCTCCTTCTAAAAATGTCTCCTTCTAGAAACTAAAACAGCAGGAGAGAGAAGTAGAAGAGAGTCAGCATCAAATTTCCTACTCTGCTTTGACTTGTTAGCCTGTCAATAAGGGAGCTGTTACTCCTACCCATGCATTTCTGTGATTAGTAGACTGGGAAAAAACAACAACAACCAAACAAACAAAAAAACCCAACCAACCAAACAAAAAATCACACAAAAAAAAAAAAAAAACCACAAAAAAAACCTAAAAAAACCCAACCCCAAACCAAAACCCACAACAAAAAAATACCCAACCCAAATTAATTTATTTTTTTTTAATAGAAAATATTATATGCATCTTGAAATAATGTAAATTA
>JANIJG010008313.1:90667-129759 GCA_024611175.1 Megaceryle torquata | reverse complement strand
ATCCCAGCTCCCTCAGCCTGTCCTCATAGGAGAGGTGTTCCAGCCCCCTGATCATCCTTGTGGCCCTCCTCTGGACCCGCTCCATCAGGTCCATGTTCTCCTGTGCTGAGGGCTCCAGAGCAGGACGCAGTATTCCAGGTGAGGTCTGACCAGAGCAGAGTAGAGCAGTAGAATCACCTCTCTCTATCTGCTGGCCACACTTCTTTTGATGCAGCCCAGGATGCAATTGGCCTTCTGGGCTGCAAGCACACACTGGCCGCTCATGTCCAGCTTCTCATCAGATATGTTTAGGGTTTGCATACTTTTTTTTTAAGGTTTGCGTACTTTTTTGGCAACTGTATCTCTGTATTGATATCTGTATCTGTCTTTCTACACACAAACATACTTATCTATCCATTATTTGGTATACGTACCAGTACAAGTTATGTGAAATGGCATGATTGCTGTGCATGGACATTTGATCTTACCAATATTGTGTTTGGTTCTACAGCTCTGTGAGAGATGGAGAAAGGGAAAGCCATCAAAGGGCAGTTTGAATGGTCCAGGGACATTTCTGTTCTTTTATTTGGAGATTTTTTGATTCTTCTGAACAGTTACATGTACAGATACACATGTATAGATGTAAAATTATTTATAATAGGAAAATGCTCAATGTCTGTTACCTGTAGTGCTGGACTTCCAAATTGAGCAGGGAAGTATTCTGTACTGCAGGCTGAGGGTAGAGAACACTGCTACTTAGAACAGTAGGTCACAAATCAGCAGAGGAACTGCAAAATTATATTTGTACTTTGAGCACTCAGTTTAGATGTTGGAAATTATCATTGGTCTCCTCTATAGTTTCTGGAGGAGGAAGCTTGGAAAAAAGTTGAAATCAGAATTTTAACTTATTTGCTGTGACTCACATTTTGAAGGAACCTGTGTCTGTCCTATTCCATTGCTTAGGAGGAAGTCTCTGGGAGGCTAGACAAAAGCATCAGTGATGCAAACATCCCACCAGCCATTTCCAGATTAAGTCTATTTTCATGTCTTAGGGAGTATTGACTTGCCAATGATCCATCTTTTGATGATAATGGATCTTTGTGAATCTTCAGGATGTTGATTGGCTTATATTCACACTGCCAGTAATAAACCTTTTCTCAGGAGTAATGTTGTTGGAGCACACTTGGAACAGCTGATTTGTATAAATTCATTTTTTCTGCATAAAGTGTTTTTATTTACAACAATGTAGATTCTATTCTTCATCAAAAAATATCCTCCGAGTAAGAACTGTAGAATGAACTAGATATGCCAAAAAGACATGACATTCACAGTATGACAGATCTTTTATTATATAACCACTGAGAATAGTATAACAAGTAAAACACTAAATACAGCTGTGACCTTTTTTTGCTAGTAAATACAGACATTTATTGAATCCAGTCAACCTTTGTTCATGAAAAGGTTGTTTTTTGTTTTGTTGTTTTAATTTTTTCCTGAAATGTACAGTTCTAAAACCATTATGCCAACTTTAAGAGGTAGTGAAAGAAGAAACAACAACTGAAAAACAATATTCATAGTACACCACATGTTCTTTATTCACAGGAACACAGTGTTCCAAGGTTCAGACCAAATGTTTCATAGATTTGCTAATAGCTATGCTTATATTCGCAATTTTCATGCATGACTACAGCTATGACCTGAATTTTTAGTGCATGATGCTCTTTTATTTGAGAAAAACAAAAGTAATTCTTCATAGCGATACATATATCCATGAATCAAGATGAAGAAAAAGATTTACTTCTCAATTACATGTTAGTATAAAGCAGTATCACTTATGCATACAGGGGTATATCTTTCCTCAGCAATATTTATGCGAGCTTTAGAATGAAATCAAACATGGTCTAACACTTTAATTTACTTACATTGTTTCCCTACACAGTTGTGATATGGTGTCATGTAGAGTTCATCTTAAAATGAATTTTAAGGGTCTCAGCCAGTGCCTATCTTTATGTTTGCCCTTGTGACAAGTTAAAAGGTATGAATGTGGTCCTTATTTGATGGAGTGAATAGATTTTACTGCTGCTAGTATCCCACAATTTTATCATCTCTCAATGCCATGCTTATCCATTTTTCCACCTTTTGGTGCTTGGTATAATTCTTTACAGTACCTCTTTTTCCTCAGGGGAACTATTTTGCTATATTTTACATGTGTTCATACCTATAAAGCTCTTGCTTTTTTTTTTTATAAGGGGGAAAAAAATTTACAGCAATCTACTTGGACAGTAAGTGAATCATTGTGACCTACCCATTGCTCTGTTTTCTCATGAAGTACTTTTTCCATTGAATCACAGAAACAGATGTTTTAACACCACCATGCAAAATCTTCTTTTATCATCTGTCAGAGAAAGGAAAAGAAGCTGTGCCTTAACATTAGTTGATGGATACTGTATTGATGTAGTACAAAGTTCACTTTCCATCACAAATAATTAAAAACCTATTTAAGGATGCTGTGTGTCCCATCGATCTTGGCTGTTTAACAAGATGATGTGTCCTGTTCTCTCATTTTATAGCTCCAAGTTCTCCTCCGGAATCCCTCTCCGTAAAACAGTTGTCGGGTGTCACTGTGAAGTTGTCATGGAAACCTCCACTGGAGCCAAATGGAATTATCCTCTATTACACAGTTTATGTCTGGTAAGATTTTCTGGAAGTAGTTCAGAGGATAAATATTCATCTGTAGCCTACCAGGAATGTTAGGTTTTTCTTACACAATGTGTTGATTTCACGTTTTTGGAGTATGCTGAAAATGCTAGCCTTTTGTATCTACAAATGCAGATATAGTGTAGTAGCTGAAAATTGGGCATTAAATAGTTTGTAAGCATTTTCATCATTTTTCTAAAGGTTATGCTATGGCAAATGAATTCAAATTCGAGCATGGTGACTATTTTCATTATATTCTGATTAGGCCTATTGTAAGGCAGGACACAAGCCAATGCTCAATTGTTAAGAAGATTTTAAATAGGCATCAAATAAAGAAATATTGCTTCCTTTCGTAGAAAGTGTGTAAGAGCAATGTGAAGAGTCTTTGAATGTGCTATTAGTTATGCCTACTATTATATTTTATATTTATTATATTCATATCTAACAACTACTTTTTAACAGATACTTTTAATTTATTGTATTGCTTTTTTTATTTTTCCTTTTTTTTCTTTCTGTCATCTCTAGTTTGGTTTAGCAATGTAGCATCTCTTCAAAGATCTGCGTATAACTTCTACTGGGAATGAAAAGTTGTTATTATTGATCACTTTTAATATGTTATTTATTTATGCTGTCTCAATTTATTGCCACTAGTAAGGTGCAGGAAGCAAACGCTAATGTGCACCTTATGAGATGTGAACCAGATGTGCAAATCAGCAGTCATTATAAGCACGCTACTATTGAGCTTACATTTATTATTTTAATATTACTTGACAGTTTTAGGGTAGGGTTTGGCCTCAGTTCCTACTGAATTAAAAAAAAAAGTATCTTCTAGTTAAGTTGGTGATAAAGTGAACAGGAGTGAGCTCTTCTCTCCAGAAATGTTAAATTTGGCTTATTTTGTTTCTTCTAATGTAGTGACAAGATCTGGTGCTCTTTAACCACAGGAAAAAAAATAAAATTTAAAGTCTTCTAGCTAGGAAAGAGTTAGAACTGTGGTTTAGATATTATATTATACTGCCTTATATTGCCTTAAAGTTTATTGCTTTTGTTATTATGATAAATGAGTTAGTAGGAACCTTTTTTTTTCAAAACTATTAATTGATCCATCATTCTACATATTTGAATTAAGCAATCACATAAATTTTTGCAGTAAGCTTTGTCTTTTCCTTCCATATTCTCCTTGCTCTCTCTTATCTGCCCTTACTGTGCCATATCTAAAATTAGAGAGGCATTAGGTATCATCTTGAGGCAAGGACATTGGAGAAAAAGTCCCATTGCCTTCAAAGGGGCCACAATTTCACTCTTGTAGTTCACAACTTGGATTTTGTTTGTTTGTTTTGGGGACATGCAGGGAGGAGTAGGGAATTTTACGTATTTAACAGAATTGACTATGCAATTTCATAAAAAGCTTTGCAGGGTCTGATTTGACAAGGCAAACTGCCGTGCTGTAGTTCCTGCTTTTAGGAGGCATTCAATAGATTTTGGGGGAGATTGTTAATCCCAGAGCTTCTCAATAAAATGGAATGATGAAGGTTAATACAGATGTTAAATAAATGCTCCTTCTCTTAAATATATTGGAACAGTTATAAAGAATTTGGTAACCTTTCTTTAATGTTTTGGGAACAAGAATCTGCAACTGCTAGACTAGAAAGGGTAATATCTGTAATGTTTTCATTGTTATTATCTTCCATGGAATTTGTCACAGGACAAGGTGATTTTGGGTGCTAACAGGTAGCAAAGCAATTTTCCATGTCCCTTGAGTCTACAAATTGGTACTCCCTGAGTCTGCAGTTCTAGAGTATTAAAGGCATATTAAGAAAATTGGTAAACTTCTATATAGCTGTTGTCTTTTGACATTATCCTGCTCAGTGTATTTTTGTGAGATAATTACTGACTAGACCTACTTTGAGATACAGATTTAAAAAAAAAAATGGTGCCTGTGTTTGTCAATTGATAGTATGCAATTTCATAGAATCTCTTTTATCTGGTTTTCTGAAAGATTTAATTTAAAACTTAATATTGTTGTTCTTCATTAAAATTCCTTGCCCTAGCTTATTGTGCTAGGTGCTTTCTTTCTCATTGTCTCTGAAGACTGCACTCACTTTGATTAGTGTTTTCTTATAATTTTCATTACAATTTCAGTTGTTTCTAAACAGAAAATCAACTTTTCTTGAAATACCCTAAGCTTTTGTTCTTCCTAACTATGCCTGATTGTGGAAAAATTTTTTGGCAAATGAGATGTTACAAGAATGCAATTACTCAGTGTAGAAGCGCTTGCAGCATTAAGCTGTGGATTTTCTTTTTACATAAATTGTAACAGGCTACGTTTTCCATACTAAGAATATATTTGGCAATGATCCAAGAAAATATGTCTTTTCTTTGTGTAGAATTTGATAACTGCAGCTGCAATGTTTTGTATCTCTCTACTGACTATTCAAAATGTCAGAAGTTTGAGAAAAAAAATATGTATGTTGTTAACTTTCTCTGTTACTAAGAGTGTTTCCCATGTCAAGAGGCATTCCATGCAAAATCTAATAGGAATACGGAGAATTTAGGCTTTTTTTTTCATTCTTATGCATTTTTCTTGTTTGAATTGTTTGTTAATATAACTTTATTTCAGGAGTCCTAGTCTTTGCTAGTGGGACATTCATTTATTTATCAAAGGATGAAAATCAACCCATCTAATAATTTTCAATCAGCCTTTTCATTTATTTTTTTTTAGAATCGGAACTCTTTCTCTTGTTTGCAAAGAGCTCCTTAGTGACTCCTGGAGCAAGATATTCGGGTTTGCTTGTCAAATTATCATCCCTGTATGAAATTAAAGACACAGGGCACCCACTCATAGAGAGTCTTAGCAGGAGTGGAACATTAGCTAGCTTTTTTCCCTACATGTTTTTTTTTCATAAAAGATTAAATCAATTTATTAAGGAATAGCAGACTTTTTGATTTCAAGTTATTTATTTCTGTATCTTATTTTACTTTCTGATAATCATTTCATACCTATGCTAATACCAGCATTTTATTAATGTTACATCTTACAGTCTTCCTAGGCGGGTTTTGACCTGACTAGAGTTCCATTCTGATCCCCTGCTACATTCCACCAGAATTAACTCAGCACCAGCTAATTCCTCTTCCATATCATCTTCTATTATTCCATTTATAACTTCAGCCTTCTGACCAATTTCACAGAGTCACAGTAGGGCATGCTCCCTGCTATAATCTTTTTATATTTCGCTATTCCTGTCCAGGGAGACAGTTTAGTTATGCCCTACTGTGTCCTTCCCAACACATAACAGTTTGATAGCATTTACTAGATGGACATGTTCCTCCTCGATATTCCATACAGTCAGTTGCCTTTGCTGATGTACTTTGTGAATATTTTTCTGTGGGGTTTATGTGTAGGGTTTTTTTGGGGGGTGGGTTAAAAAAAAATCAAGGGCTCTATTGTAATGAACAGTACAAAAGCAAGCTTTCAACATAAGACAAAAAAAGCTATCCCAGTCTCTTTTTTAAAGCCTAAAATATTTGTATTTACCACAATATTGCCTTTTTCAACTTTATATCCGGCGCCACAGTTGTATGCATACAGAAATTATGTGTGTTTATGTAATTAATAAAATACTTTTTCTTTAGGAATAAAATGTCAAAAAGGAGTGTTAACGTAACAGAAACATCACTGCAGTTCACAGACCTGGAATATAACTATGAGTATAGTGCTTACCTAACAGCAAGTACACGGTTTGGAGATGGTAACATAAAAAGTGATACTATAACATTCAGAACTTCTGAAGGAGGTAAGCTTATATACCATATGAATCTTTAATTGCATTCAGCCTTAAATTTCTGTCAGCATTCTTTAAGTTAATAAAGCTACTTCACTGAAGTAGAAGTGGCATTTGACTTGTCAAGAAGAGACATTCTACTTGTCTGTGTGTCTGTCTTTGTGTGTACACATGTATAATTCCATAAAATTATGGTGGATATACTGAGCAAAACTTTGCATTTCCCTTCAAGACAGGTAAGATTAAAATAACTTAATTTAAAATTTTGAAATAAATAAAATATAGTAAAAAATTAAAATTAATAGCTCTTTGCTTTATCTTACTGTGACAACTTCTGATAGGGAAAAGACTCTTAAGAGTCTCTATCACTCAAGTTTGAAATAGTTTTAATTTGAAAATGGAATCTGTAAGTGTACAGTGATTTGTTTATTGTGCTTTAATGATTTTTATGCTTCCAACATGGAAGATAACTTTTCTAAATTATTATACTATGTACTGTTCTTTGAAAGTCATTCAGTTAAATTATTTTTTCTGGTTTTCCCATCAATTATGTTGTTACAATCTGTTCCAAAATGGATAGTATCCAGGCATACTTCAGAATCATCCTGCATAGAGAAACTGACTTCTTAACACTCAGTTACTGTCAGGATTAGCATCTCTCCAAGACATCCTACAAAAGACTGTCTAAATCATCAGGATGTAGGTATTCCCAGTCTTTGTTATTGAAGCTGCTATGGAAACATGAACTGACTTTTTAAGGCAGGAGTTTTAGGAACTGATCCTGGAGTTCCCCCTCCAATGAATATTTTAGTATTTCATACAAACTAGAACAGCACACAGCAAGAGGGATAGGAAAACATATAGTGTTTCATACTCTACTGCATGTTGTGTAGAGCACTTTCTTGGATGGCAAGAAATAGGGATTTAAATTATCTGAAGCTGACTTAAGAAACTGAATTTGAGTCTCCTACATCACTGTGCTACTGAGAAGGACCATATGCTGCTATTCTTTACAGGATAGGAGGAAGGGCTAATTGAAGACAACTCAGAGTCCTTTCTGCACATTTAATAGGCTGAGGAAAGAGAAAAAACCAGAAATTATCATACTGTCCAAGCTTAAATATGTGGTTTACCTGCATGAGTTGGAAGCCTAAATTCTGTTTATAAACTGCAAAGAGAGATTAAGGCTTTTAATTTAGGTTTTCTGTAACAAATAGGTTTTTCCCTATTAACTACATATGGAGCATAGAGGCATAACTCAGCCAACTTACACATCTGCAAATTAGAGTTTCCGTGTGCCCAAAGCAGTAAAGACAGGACAGATTTTACTAGAAAAGAGTATCTGTTTACAAATGCAACTAAATGCAAATGTGTCTGACAAAGTAACATTTTAAAAATTAATTTATATCTACTATTTTATTTCATCATTTACAGAAGCAGTTTTTATATTGTAATCAGGAATACATGTAATTTGACATAGGGCATTTCAAATCTATAGTGGATGTTTCTTGGACACTAAAATTTACAAAATCTTGAGTTAGGTATGCTAAAACTTAACATTTTTCCAGCACCAAGTGATCCACCGAAAGATGTTGTGTACAGAAACCTTACTTCTACATCAATAATGCTATTCTGGTCTCCTCCTCAAAAGCCTAATGGAAATATACTGTACTACTCAGTTTATTTCAAAAATAATTCAGGATTATTCACAGAGGTAAGCTTATTTTTATATTCTTATTTTGTAGAATTCAATGAAGTATTCTAATAAATCATTAAAAAATAATTCAATTTTATAGTCATCAATATATTGATTTTCCATATTTCCTTTATCATAATGCAGTTTAACTTATAAATACAGAAGCATCTTGTAATTGTACATGTTGTGTGGTGCATCTTATTGGACTTTCATATCATTAAGTATTAAAGCAAATATTTCATATTTTTGTTACTCTCAAAAGAAAATTACTGTTTAGTATATTGAAGAAAAGGTATTGAGATTTCAGAGTTAAGCTGTAAAAGACAAAATGTTATTTATAATTTTTGGGTGATCCACACATTTCCACATAGGGTTTTTTTGTTGCTGCTTTCATTCTTAGGTATGCACCACCTTTATTAATTGCATATATTGGTTTTCTGTTCTTTCTAAGAATATATTATGATACAGAAATATAATAAGAAGAAATAAGCTTTGTTTACACGTTTTTGGTCACAAGCTTTACACATGTGGAAGAAAAGAAAGAAATATAAATTTGTGAAGAAACCAATGCATGAAAAATTACCTCTATTGCATAACTTTATGGTCAAGATATTTCTAGTGTATTGTGTTTGAGGATAATTAGAAAAAAAACATTCACAAATATTACAAATACCTGTGACTGAATAATTGCTGACATACTTTGGTGTATATACTTCTCTGACTTCTGTGAAGCTGTGTGACTGCCAGGCTCTGTCTACATAGTTCCAGGCACAAAGCAGGACTGTGCCATGGATTCACATTCTGGTGAGATTTAAAATCAGTGCTACAGTTCAGAGCTTCAGACTCTGCTTGTGCACACAGCTATACCAACAGCAATTTTCTTAGCCTAACGAAAACTTTTATACCAGTGCATTACCTGAACTAGCCCATCCCATGAAGAGTGTCTGCATTTGTTTTACTCTTGGACAACTCAAGTGATTTTAGAGGAGGACTACAGACTTGGGCTATGCCTGCCTTTAGGAAAGTGGAACTCTGAGGTGAATGAGTAAGGTGAAACTGATACACTGAGAACTAAAATCCCTCTGGATGTACCCAGGACTCTGGAAATGAAGGAGCAAGATAGGGAAGATGGAGCACAGTAGCAATGGCCCAGCAAGGTGAGGGTTCAGTTTTATTATCGTGTGATGTAGTCAAACAAGGAAAGGATGGTGGCATGGGTGGAAGTTACTGCTACTTGAGCATATTATGTAGTGAATGTCAGAAGAGTGCTGACAGTAGTTCCACTCTAGGTGTGCAAACTACCATTTCCACCCTTTCAGCTTTGTTTTTTAACCCATCCCTCTGCCATCAGAAGACAGGTTTCAGCTGCTGTTGCATCTGTCTCTTACTGGCCATGGAAGATCACCATTAATCTCTCAAATGATGATCCACTCCTAATCTGTCTGCTCCCCTTAGCTCCCTCTGCCCTTCACATGCCTCTCTGTTCACTATTTGGTATGGCAACTACCATATTTACATTTCACTTCTATTCTGTACCTTGACATTCATGGGGGTGAAAGACAGATTTCAAAGAGGACAGAAAACCAACTCTCCCCTGCTCTATTTCTGTCAGATATTTTTATATTACTCTTCTTACCACAGAGAAATGCATGTATGAAAGCCAGCCTGATATGTGAGCATATATTATATAGATGACATAAACAGACAGTTGTAACCTGCATGAATGTGTGCACACATACAGCTTACAACTGTCTGTAATTTAGACTTACAACTATATGTAATTTATCCAAACCATATTTTCAGTTTGGAAAATGATACAGGAGAATGAAAAAAGCAGATGATCTTTTCACAGCTCTAGGAACCCCACCTTCTCAGACTGTAGGCAGCCATTCTCTGCCAGCATTTCATCTGCTGCTTTGTCAGGACATAGTAACAGAAGTCCAACTCTTAAAGCATATCCTCTAGATGCCTGAAAAAAAACATTCTGGCTGAAGAATATCGAACAAGTGAACAATCTTACAGTGCTGTCATAACCTGAAATAGATATAAAAGTCATACTAAAGCTAGTGCTGTTCTGCTCTCTCAAGTTCCCACTTCCCCCTACACTTTCTCAAACTCTTCAGTCATATTAAAACTTTATTTATATAGAACACTGATTATGAATATGTTAAAATCAGGAAATTAGTAGCTGCAGACTAAAGCATTTTATTTAGGGGGAGAAAAACAAAAGCCTTGAGAGAAAGGATGCAGTTTACTCCTTGACATGATGCAGAAACCTGCAGGAAAAATAGTTTTCCTGGACAAAGAAGTTACATACCTTTACAGGGCAGAAGAATAATATATAGTTTCTTTGCTTTACAGGTCTACATGAAAAATCACACAATGGCTGTCAGAAGGCCTGGGATGCTCAGACCTAGCATTCAGAACCAGAACTGCAGGAAGAAAAAACGTAGTGATGGAGATCAGATTTGAGGATTTTGGTAGCTGAGTGGTCTGTTTCTATGGGGATACTGACAGATTACAATAGAAAAAGTGTCAGAGAGGGGGAATTGACTGGTAGCCAAATAGAAGAAACCTTCACTTGCAGTAGGCTAGGTTCAAGTTCATCTTTTATCTTTCATCTTCTGCTGCCACAGGTCTAGGGAAAATGCTACTTTTTGGTTTATGTTCACTACCATGCCCCAGTGCAGTAAAGATATGGCACATATTCTTATGAAGGGCACTTCCTACACAGGTGATAGGGCACTGTACCTCTTGTTCACATCACTTCTCTGTGACACTGCTGGATTACTACAGATTGAGCTTTCACTGCTAGCAATAGCAGATTTTCAAGTTTTGCTTCACAGTGACTTGCATGGTGCTTGGAGAAATCTTGCTGCCCATGTGCAGGGTAGAAATCAAAGAATCTATGGAAGTACTTGTCTCATTGCTAGGTACTGATCTGTAAGAGATATCATTGACTTGAATAAACTCTTATATTCAATCTCACTCCAGTGTAGGACTTTCAGTACAGATGACAGCTGTCTTACCTTGCCAAACTGGACAGGGGAACTGGGACCTAAGTAGACAAAAAAAGCCTGCTGCCCTTCTAGAGACTGAGCATTAGACCCCAAATTGTCCCACCCCTGTACTTAATGCCAACCTTACTGAACATGATTGGATACTGTTCAGAGTGAAATTCAGCTTGTCTGCCCTCAGGATGCAGACAAAGGCTACAGGCAAAAAAGGGAAATCCCTTCACTTAGGTTGGTACTGGAACAGTGTGCCTTATGGTCCTTGAAGGACAACTTGGATTTGCCCTCATAGCGTCAGCACTCTCACCTGATTGCCAGAGTCAAATATGTGATGCTCTTAATTCAAAACGACAGAAGGGAAAGGAACAGGTGAAAAAGGTTAACAGTGAAGAACAGCACTGTGTTGTCTATATACAACTAATTACAGCTCCATATGACTGGAAATTTTCTGCAGCTTCCTGAGGTGAAGAAGATACTGCTTTCTGCTGACACGTTCATAGCCTGTGTGTATTACTTACACTTAGCTGCTTTTAATAATCTGATACTTTGCTATGTCAAAACTTCTTTCATGTATGGATGAAGAAAGGGAGATAGAAGGAAGAATTTCTTCAGCTGTAGCCAAAGATCCTAAGCTGTTTGCTTTCATCTGCAGCTACAGTTAATTGTAAAACTTCCTATAGTGTTCTATCCCCAGGGTACAATTAGTGCAAGTTTCATCTTTTCTCAGTTTATACCCACACAGTTCTTCTTGCTCGCCCTTACTCTTAATTGTGTGCTCATTCTTTTCTATTATTTTGTCATAGCAGAAGTTTGAGGTAATCCCCAGTCCTTGGGTTCCTCACAGTAAGAGGACTACTTAAAACACTTTTAATCGAGGCACGAAAAAAGCCTGTTATAGTGCTCATGTTGATTCTCTGAGTCCTTGAGTGACAGACACATGATTAAATTGTAAAGGTGTGCTTTTTAAATTAAGAGTTGGATTTTCAGCTATTTGTACCAATAAACTACTATTAAATCTAGAATCAGAACTTGATGTGGTACCTTGGACACTTTTGCCTTGAAAACTCAGAGATTATTTAAGGTCTTTTTAAAAACCTTATTAGATATTATTATTACTAGTTACTGTTAATAGTTACAATATCTAATAGTAATAGCAGGAGGGTAGTGGAATGATACTTCTGAGTCAGAAGGCATTTTCTGTCATACTGTCTTTGAGCATCACAAAGTTTTAAGTAAATACCTTAGAATCCAGTCTTCTGTTTCCTGTATCTTACCCTACCCAAGTGTAAAGCAAAGCTTTTCCCAGCCTTTTCCACTTAGTTATGTGAAGACAGCATGAGCTCCCATTTACATTTAGAAGAAAGTCATATATTAAGGTGGAATTTTTTAGTATTTTGACTGATGTTGACTTAACCTAGTCTTCCAAACGAACATAACATTATGCTTTGTCTGTTAATATGAGTGGGTATAGAAATTTATACTGTCAAATTTTGTAGCTTCTGTTCTGCCTTCAAAACAAAGGGTTACCTTCTCATTGTCAAACAAGCTGCCTACTTATTTATGTTACATGAGCACTAGTGAATGTAGGCAAAACTAGGCCTTCAGATATTGGTATATAAAACTCAGGGAAATGAGTGAGAATGTCACCTATTGTTTTCTGCAGAAATAAAATAATTTTGCCTGTACAAAAAAAAAAAAATGTGGTGAGGTGTTACATTAGCTATATAGATCGATATGTATTGGTGACAGACATCAAGACTGCATGCTGAACTATCAGTTTGCACAATACTGACTCAACTGGTTGGTAGAGTGTATCACAGTGATTTCAGTAGTAAATTTCCTTAAGAAAAAAAATAATTTTTTAGTATGCAGATTTAGTATGCCTTTATTTATATTTGGTATTTCTGAATTTAAATATGCAATCAGTAGTCACCTTCCTCCTGTTTTAGTAAGTCTGCTATCACAGTCTCTCTTTTTTAGGAAAGCATTTAATTTAAACCCAGCTTTGATTTTAAGGAGATAGAGGGTTCAAGAAATAGTGATCAGGCCAAGTAACTGGAACATGTACTAAGCAATTCATGAGGAAGTTAGGCAAAATCCATCTTACTATGAAAATTGTCCTATGTAGAAAAATTAGGAGGACTTCTTTGGTCCTGAGAAGTGCTGCCCATGCCATCTGCTCAACAGGGCAATGTGGCTTCCCAAGAGAGATGATACTGATTCTTCAAATCAGAAGCAAAGATTTGACTTTCTATCCAGTGTGAGAGCTGAATAAGCTTATGGGGTACACAACCTCTCAACAATCTTCAAATCATGAACCAAACATCAGGTTCCTGTAAAGCCAGGTTCCTGTAAAGCAGTGGGTGATTTGACATGTTCAGCTATGTTCTATAACTGATCTTCTATAAATAAGCTGACTTTGATATTTTTTCTTCTCAGTTTCCAAAATTATTCATTCCAGACAGGAATAGCCTTCTTGGAGGGGCTCATCTAAAGCACTAGCTTATTGCTACAGTCGCGGTTTTAGTGGAATTTTTTTATATAGCTCAGAAGAAAGTGGGTCTTGGTTCTGGTGCAATGCTTTTGTTAGCAAGTGACTGCACAACGAAAAGAAATTCTGTTGGGTCCTTCAGTTTAACACAATCCACTGAGTATAGATGTTTGCATTGGAAATAATGGCATGTTTTTAATGGAAAGGAAAACTAACAAAAGGAACAGTTTATCAAGTGTTCTGAGATCTCTGCTGCTGGAATATTTACATTCAAAATCAGACAATATTCTGGAACATCTACTCATTAAAATAGAATGAAGTAAGAGAAGTTCTTTGATTTTTTTTTTTTATTTTTTTTTTTTTTCATGCAGATCAGGCAAGGCAGGCAAATGTGATCATGTAATCTGTAAATAATTAGCAGATGATAGGATTTTTTGTCATTTTCTTGATGCAATATGGACAAACACGTTGCTTATTACACATTTAATGTGTTTTTAAAAAAGGTGGATTGTCATTCAGCACCTACAAAGAACAGGAGGAGTCAGTTACGTACTCCGTAGTATTTACAAGGAGTAACCAATAAATTATTTGAGTATTTCAGTAAAAATCATTAGGACTCATTAGGGGTCAAAGTGGAGGTTTGTGTCTCCTGAACACTATGGTGAATCATATCTGGTGGTGGTGGTGGCTAAACAGAAAGAGAAATCAATGAATAAGTAACATTTTCAGTGACAACTTTTTTTTTTTCTTCTTCTTTTTTTTTTTCCCCTTTAGAATTTTACAAGTTACAGCAACAACAGTGATGTTGGTATGTCCCAGTCTGCAGTTCTGGATGACTTGGCAAAATACAGCCATTATACTCTGTGGTTAACTGCAAGCACAGCTTTTGGAGATGGGAACAAAACCAGTGAAATAATAGATGTGTATACAGATCAGGATAGTAAGTTGTTAATTCTTTAATGCTCACTGTATGTCAGTGCTTCCATTTATTAATCTTTTCTGACTTAAAAATTATTTTACTGTTATTATGGAAAAGCTAAAAAAAAATAAGTACTGTTTTCAATACTGCAGTATTTTTCTTTGCAAGGAAGACATTTTGATCTGAGTCTTTGCTTTATGATACTAAGAATGTAGTTCACAAGTTTCTTCTTTGGATAGAAGCAATAAAACTATTGTCTTAAACCATCATTAAGACTCTTGGTAAACAAATTTAACATAGATGATTTTCATATATGCCTTCAAAATATTTTGCTTTTGAAAGTGAAACAAATGATTTTTAAAAGCTGTGCAATATATTACAAATGAGATTTACAGACTAAGCATACTTCAAGCATTTATTTCTGTTTTTGTTTTGGATGCTTTATTACTGTAATCCATGCATTTATTTTTTGCTTATTATCTCTCATAGTCCCAGATGGTTTTGTTGAAAATCTGGTCTATCAAAACATTTCCTCATCTTCTGTAAATGTAAGCTGGCTTCCACCATCCCAGCCAAATGGCTTAGTCTTCTTTCATGTTTCTCTAAGTTTATTGCAACTGGGAACCAATGAGATACTGTCTTTCCTTACTTACAACACAAGTATCATTTTTGACAATTTGGAGAAATATACTGATTACATTCTGAAAATTACACCAGCCACTGATAAAGGATCTTCAGAACTGCATACTCTAAGTCTGCATATAAGAACTGATGAAGATGGTAAGATAAGTATGTTTTATTCATTCCTAAGGAAATGTAGGAAAAAAACCTCAAAAAACAAAAAACCCCAATTAATAGCTTTCTAAAAGGGAAAAAAAAAATGTATTTATTATTGTATTTTTCTCATGTTACTTAAAGGGGGTTTTTTTGTTATACAACACCACAACCAACTGCTACACATTTTTTGTGTTGAGACCATGAAATAGTATTTTCCACTCAGAGCACAACTTTAACTGATAGCTAAAGACATTTTTCATTGTAACTCATGTTTTTCTGATGTTATCCTTGGTTTTCTCTTTCTTATTTCTTCATGTAGTCCCAGAATCAGCGCCTATAATTAAAACATTTTCAAATCTCTCAACTACCTCAATTATGCTTTCATGGGACCCTCCTGTTAAGCCAAGCGGTATTATAATAAGTTATGACTTACATCTATTTGGGCCAGAAAGGAATAACTCATTCTCTACCACCAATAATTTTATCATCTTGGAAGACCTTCTGCCATTCACATTATACAGCATTTATGCAGCAGCAAGAACAATAAAAGGACCTGGTCCATCTGCCATGCTTCAGTTCTACACAGATGAGTCAGGTGAGCAAATTCAATAGCAACTGACTTTGAAATATTTGCCCTGTGTTACTGCATCCTTCTCTGATCTGAACATCAGACCTGGCGAGAGTTAAAATTAATTTTCCACTGATCTGTGCATGAAGAGCTTTCAGCAGAAGGAAACACTGCAAAGGAAGTCTTTTCCGAGTTCTCCTCCTCCTGCCACAGTGTGCAAGAGGAGATTGCATTCTGCATAGGATTACAAAAGTAACTCCAAGGAGAAATATCTTTTGCCTTTAGAATGTGTTACAGTTTGCCAAGTGTCAGGGATTTTTGAAGCAATCATCAATACCTTTCGCTTCATCCCCCTACATAACTGAAAAATGGTAAAACATGGAAATATTTCTCAGACATTCACACAGGTTTCTTTTACATGGACCTCCTCTCACCTGTGTGATAAATGACATATCTGGTAAAAGTTGTGCTTGATATATGATGTAGGAAGCAAAGTATATCAACAGTGCAGTAATAGATGTAATATGACTTTGTTAAATATCTTAATTCTGACAGTGGGAATGTTTAAGTGCTGAAAAGATTTGTTATATTCCTATGAAGATCCCTTGCTGCCTAAACTCGTATTCCAGATTAATGGAATTTGTTTCATGCCATAGAGAAAGAAAAAGATTAAAACAACTCTGAATTACTGTTTTATCAAGTTCAGATACAAATGGTAACAAAAGTACTTATGTTCTCCTACTTCTCCAAAGTGTTTGGTTTTGTCTGGATTATTTGTAATTTGGAACTCAATAGCATTTCTCTTTCACAGTGCCATTAGCACCACCCCAGAATTTGACCATTACCAACTACACTGCAGATTCTGTATGGTTAAAATGGGATCCAAGTCCCCAGCCAAATGGTGTTATTCTGAGATATAATTTTAAGATTTATCAAAACAACACTGAAAAAATATTTTATCAGGTATGTTTATAATTCACAGTGTTTAATTTTTTAAAATACTTTTTCCATGCTTTAGGAAAACATGTAACACATATTTTAAATGTCTCCTAGAATTATGAAGCTTCTCTAAATTACTATTTGTTAAGACAGTTTACTTACCGTCCCACCATACCTGTAATTCAATATTTAAAATTAGATAGAAAAAAAATGTTATATTTTAATTTGGTTTGAGCTTCTAATATTTCATTAATTATGAGCTTTATTAAACTTTAGTTCATGTTTCACTGTAAATTTTATTTTAGAAAATGACAGAAATTACTTGTTTTTTTGACTACATCTGTTTAGCTATTTAGTATCTGCAGACTTTCAAGATTCAAAATGAAAGACAAACATTCCTAGTCATCTCAAAAAATGATACTTGAAAAACTGATTAAAAGTTTGCATTCTTTTATTTTTGCAAAATAACTGAATAAACCTTAACTGAAACAGATGCTATAAAATCATATGCAAAAAATAATTAAGGCATTTATATCTGCTTAAATCTGATTGTTTGGATGGCATCAAGAAATGCACCATGAACTGTGAAGGCAGCAAACTGAGGCCAGGTTTGCATCTCGGGCTTAGAAATGATGTAGTGATTTCTGTTCATCCAAGACAGTTGTAAAGCTGCAGGGAAAAGATATTGCTGCAGCAAGATACGTGTTTTAAGACATGAGGTGTACAGAAGGTGTGGGATGGTGAGGAGCTTCATTACTCCAGCTCCCTCAGCAAATACATTTCTTATTGCAGAGACTTAGCATATAAGGAAACTGCTTGTACTGTTAAGTGTATGCCCTGTGGAAATTAGTCCCCATGGCCTGGCCCTAATGTGCTACCCCTACTGCAGTCTTCTTTTATTCCCTGTTGTGGAATGAAGTGCTTCACGTTTCTTCATGTTTTGTAATGTTATATGGGCAAGAAATTAGATTTAGGTGGTGGCATCAAGACAGGCAGAGCAATTTCTATAGAAATACTGTAGTTAGGCACAATAGTTATCTGATTACTTGAATCCCACAAGAAACCTGTTCACCAGGTTTTCTTGTTCTGAAATCCAGCTCTTTCCCTGCTGCTATTATAGTCCTCTCAACATTTGCTCAAAATATGCCTTGGGTGCTACCAGGAACTGAACAGGGTTTTTTAGCTTTTTTCAAACCTCTTTGTCAGTCTGTGTACCTAGCTCAGATAAAGTAAAAGAAATAAGAAGCTATGCCTCATGACCTTTTCCACTGCAGAGGTGTGGTAAGGAAGTAGAAGGTGAGAGGGGGTTGATGTGGCAATGTGGAGGTGACAAGAATATTCAGTATTGGTAAAAAGAAGCATATGTGGAATTAATCTGTTGTAACAACGTTCTGAGAGCTATGGTAACATCCTTTGACATATGTTCCTCACAAGCCACTGTGAAAGAGAGAGAGGAGAGGGAAAGGAAGAATTTGACCCTGCATTGTTATTCATTGAGCTCAGGGACTACTTTGGCTGAAAGCTACTCAGAGTAGAAGAGGCAAGACTATAGCTCTAAATCTGTTCTTTTCAGTGGCTCAGTGTGAGGCCCACAACTTTTACACAGATTAATTACATACTAATAATCTTTCCTTCCTTAAGAACATTTCAGGTTCAAACCACGAGGCAAAACTTTTTGGATTAGAACCATTCAGCCCCTATTTTATCAGTGTCTCAGCATTTACGAAGCTTGGGAATGGCAATCAGTTCAGTAATGCTGTCCAGTTTACAACAATGGAATCAGGTTAGACGTGACTTTTCCTAAGCTGCAGTTCTTTTTATATATTTTTTCCATGTATGGCTGAACAATACTCTTCCTCTTCCCTCTGAAGAAAATGTAACATTAAACTATCTCATTGTCCTCTGCATGTGTAACACTGGTTCACATTCCTATTGTACCGGATAGGCCGAGTTTGAAGTTTCATGTCGGAAGTATAGAATTAAAAAATGTCCTCATCTGAAGTGAAAGGCTTATATGGCTACTATAAATCTTTTAATAGCATCACAGATAAAGGGAAGAAAATTAGATAGATATCAGTCTTTGCAGATCAAAGCGATAATTCAGATCCCTGTGAAAATAACTGAAACTTTAGCAGTATCAAAAGCAGCTGGACAAAAGATTGGCAAATGAACTGGAAATTGTATTAAACAAATACAAATTTTTATCATTTATTTTAGGAAGGGAAGCTAACCACTAATTTAATATTCTGGTTTGTTAGATCTCACTCTTCCTGACAACTGGGAAGGAATGTACAATATAGCTGGCTTAATTAATTAGTTATGTTCAGTTTTGGTTTGTGCCTTCTACATATTTTTGAAGTTGCAGAATGTTTCAAAATGAAAAATTGTATCACATGGACATGAATATTCAACATTCACTAAAGAGAGTCCATGAGATCTCCAGGTTTGTGAAAATGGCCTTTGCGCAAAACTGTAGCTCCTTTGCCAGGTCAGAGCAATCTGCAGGCTCATGTACTTTGTAAGGGGCTGTCAGTGCCATCGGACTAGGAAGGGTTAGGGGGCTGTGTCCAAGCTCCCAGATTCCTTTTTATACTGATAGCAAAGGGAGAAGATGAAGTATAAGTAGATCCCATATGATGACTACAGTTTTTCAAGACCACAATTCTAGTGAAATATTCTTTCCATAGCTTATAGAACAGGGGTTCTGGGGAAAAAATATGCTATTTATCGTACCCAGCAGTTATGACACTATGAGAAATCTGGACCATCACTGAACTGGTTCAGGTTGACTGTTGGATCTCTGCAGCTGGAGGTTGTCCTGTCTAAGAGCCATGATAAGTTGTCTCATTTCATCTCTGGTATTCTGAATTCATGGCATTTCTTTCAGAAGTGCTGGAGAGATATCACTCACAGGAATGTGGTCTAGTCATTTTACAGCTTTTTTTCAGATTTTGTGCTCAGTTAGTTGTTTCCTTTCCCTCCATCTCAGGTCTTGGGCAATTGCTGGATCAGTTCCTCAGAGTTCATCTGAGGATTCTGTCTTGTCTTTATTAACCCTCGCTATGAACGTTGTATCTGCTTCTCTGACTATATTGTTCTGCAATTACCATTTTAATTGTGTGGGAATGTTAATCTTTGGTGAACTTCTATCTTTAAAGTACCAGAAGCTGTCCAGAATGTTCATTGTATTGCAACAAGCTGGCAATCGATCCTAGTGCAGTGGGACCCTCCTGCTTCATCCAATGGCATAATTACTCATTACATAGTAACAGTTGAAGGAAATTCTACAAATTTTTCATCTTACAATGCACTGCATATATATAGAAATCTGCTTTCCAATATTACTTATCAATTTAAAATAAAAGCTGCAACATCTGCTGGTGATGGTGAAGAGCAGATATGCAATGCCAGTACACTTCCAGAAAAAGGTAAGAAATTATTCAAGCTATTGCTTTTAATTTAAATGATGTCTATGAAACAAACAGGCCTAAAATACCTGCTTCAATTTGGGCAACTAAATACTTCTGTTGTTTACATTTCTTCCTAATAGTGAATGAGGAGAAAGAGGGCTTCCTTTTTCTCCCATTTTAGAATATATTTGGTGATGAGAATTAATTGACATTTTTAAAGAAGCACACAGAGAGTACCTTTTTTTTTGTGTTGAGCTTGAATGGCTATTTTATTAATTTCTGATCATCTGATCTTTTTTGTCTTATAGTCTCTGCTTTATTCCTAGTACCCTTAGCATATTTGATACTGTAAGCCTGAAAAATTTATGGGAGCAAAATTTTTGTTGTTTTGTTTCTACTGGTAGCCAATGCTATGACTTCACTGACTGACAATAAAGCTGCTCAGAATTTCTGCAATTGTGAATTTAACTTATTCAAGCAGACTTTGTCATACCTCTTGATGAAACAAGAAAGGAAATTGTGAGCCAAAACCAAAGAACATAGGCATTTTTTTTTGCATTGGAGTAGAAAATTGTCACCCAAAGTCTGTCTTCCTTTCTCTCTCCATGCACTCTTCACCTAATTCTGGCTGTACTTTCATCTGGCACCTGAGACTTGAAGATTAAATTCTGTGCAAAATACAGATGCTTCTGTGTAAATAGCTATGTGCCTAGCTTCTAAACTGGAAGTGGAGAGGAGCCCAACTTCCAATCCCAGAAGCAAATGCCTGTTTCAGTTGTTTGTTTGTTTGTTTGGGGTTTTGTTTGTTGTTGTTTTGTTTGGTTTTTGTTTTAGTTTGTTTTTTTGTTTGTTTTGTTTTGATTTGGTTTGGTTTTTTTGTTGTTGGTTTTGTTTTGTTTTCTTCTTCAGTGACAGTTTAATATAAAAGTCTAATGTTCAATGAGCAGGATGCAGAAAAATGACTGTATCCCCTGATGCTTAGAAACATAGCTTTTGTAATAATTTAATTACTAAGTTACTGGAATAACTTAAAATATGAGTTCCAGTACTGATTCTCATATCTATTTCAACTGAAAGAGTGAGTTTTGCTCAGTGTTGTCAAATAATAGATACAAGAGCCTGCCAGCAATAGGGTTTAGGTTCTGGATGACAAGTGGAGGGGAGCAGCACTACTATGCAACTTGATTCGGACATCTAAACTTGGAGGAGATTGGACTTACCATTATGATTAGATTTCATGTTGGTAGATTCCTGAGCATCATGCAGTTGGTTCAGCCTTTGGATCTCTCCTATTCACAGTCTTAGCGCCCTACTGTGAGCTTTGATTTCCACACTTCTTAAAATTAGACTTGCAGATGTGCATGTCTGAATGAATTGAGACCACATCTGTACCATCAGCTGAACTACTGCTGCTTTGGTTCCAGATCACATGGCTAAGATCCAAATGAGGGCAAGCAGATCAGCCCCTTGCTGGTGTAATGTGACCAACACAGTTAAAGTAGCCTGGGTTGTACTTGGATGACTGTCCCTCCTTGTGGGACAGTCCATCCCAATAAAACCTGGTCGTATCTCCTATTTGAACAATGAGGTGGCACATTCATATCTGTTTCTGGTAAAAATGTTCTCTCTAAATTGGCTTCCTCGTGAACAACAGCTTCCCTACAAATTCTACTGTTTTCTGATCTATGCTGGTCCACTGCTGTCCAGCTCCTTGGCAATTTAAGACTTCTGCCTGGGTCATCTACCTTCTTGTTTGCTTAGAAATTCCTGTCCATCAGCATGATTCAGAATCCCCTTTTGAAGGAAGCATTGTTTAAATATTAGAGATGAGTATACACATATCTTACAGCATTGACTGGAAGTACTGTAGTGAGTTTAGCTGCTGTGCTGAATGTGAATGCATGTGATCATGCACCTCAGTACACTTCTCAACTGCAATCGTAACTCCACAGCTCTTCTTTTAAATCAGGGCTGCTGAACAGCCAAGCCTGACTCAGCTCGAGCAAGACTGAAACTGGAAATGGGTATGCAGACAGGTGGACTGATGTGCAATTAAAACTGGACTTGTCCAAATGCCAAAGGTTTTGGAGACAGTCTCATAGCAGGCATGTTACTCTCTGGCACAGAGGAGAATAGGAGGCTTCCCAGGTACCTCCCTGGAGAAAGGCTTCTAGTAGTGTTAAAGAAGACTGTCACCTAGGAAAGTTAGTTTTGTGGATTTCTGAGAATTTTAGGGTTGGCTATTAATTAGTGCTTGAGGAAAGCCTGGAGAAGCTGTGGTTGTGGTACTAAGCCTGGGCAGACTGCTGGTCTGTTGCAGTCTATGCTACATAGAGTTGTGCTAGCAGATGGAAAGAAACAAAACTTTATTTTATAGCAGCGTCTGCTTTATGTGTCTTATCACTGTGAGTTTTCCTAAGTAAAGGATTAGTACTACAATAGCTGTGGGTTTTGTGACATATACTGCGCAGATCTTTTCTTGCTGGTTTAGCATTGGCTTGTATGTTGTTACTTAGTCAATTTTGGACCAAACTAGTTATTATTAGTTTGTTTCCTTAACTGTGTCTTTGCATGAATTGTTTTCTGGTGACTGGATACTAGGAACTGGAGATTCATGGATGGGAATGGAAACAGCTTTATAGCTGTTGTCAGCTTCTTATTTATGGTGGTCTAAGATTAGTCACAGAGTATGTAGCCAGCACTGAGTCACTGACAATGCATTTATTTCTGACATAAAGTGAAATCGAATTTGGCTCAGTGTCTCACTGCATAGTATTTGACCTTTACATTCTTAGCAAGATTATTTGCCTTTTTTTTTTTTTTTTTTTTTTTGTTTAAGTAAATTTGCTCATATCTGGGCACAATGAAACATGAATCATGAAGATTAAATTTATGAGGAGATTAATAGTGTTTTGTGTCTAATCTAGATCCATTGTCATGGTAAACCTCCTCTGCCAACCTGCAGTATGTTATAAAAGCCATCAACTTTGCAGTGGTAATATTACTTTGTGATTAAATATATCATAAAGATAGGAAAGATAATGTAGCACACACACATGCATAAATGAGTTTGGATTTTATGACTGAAGAGATAGGTATCCTTGGATTTTTTTCAAGAAAATTCATGTATTAAAATGAAACTTCATTAAGGTTGACTCAGTTTTTGGAAGGGAGAAAGAGCCATTAAGTAGTAGGAAACTTATTCCAAAAGACACACTGAAGCTGTGAAGATTCTATTAACTGACAATTCTGGGATAAGCGTAATAGTGATTCAGTTAAGAATAAAAATAAAACAATTAAAAAGCCACTTGCAGGGTTCAAAGCATGAATAATCAAAAGAAAACTGCTTTCAATTTTTTAATTTAGATTTTTATTGATAGACTTTCTATTATTCTCTGAAAATAGTAATCATATTGATTATAGTTTTAAGACATGCAGAGTAATTATTCCCTCCTTACTGCTAGTCTTTCTTAATATCATAACTGGACACGGATTCTTGGAACATTTTGAAGCCCCCTTTGTACTGTGGTGACAGTCTTTACTATTTGTTTTCTGCTAAAGAGAGATTCATTCATAATATACATTTAAAAGAAATATGACTAGAAATTTGTCCAAGAAACATTTTTTAATTTAAACTGCGAGTAGTTTTGTTGGCCAATACTAACCTGTAGCTATACACAAAAGTATGCCTTCTGCATGAAGGAGAATAGCATCTAAAAATAAGGAGTGTTAGTGGGAAAGATTTTTAGATCTTTTGGTGTGGAGGTGGAAAATTAACATCATCTGTTGTTACTTGTGCCCAAAATGTCTTTTATCTCTGCACAGAGGAACCTTTATAGATTTGAGGCTTTGTATCTCCAGGATAGAGGTACCCATTGAAAAATGTGGGCCTTTTTTTAATCCAGACTTGTAAGGAGCACAAAATATAGCAGGGACTTGAGGCCATCTTCATAACCAAAGAAATGCTCTACTTCTTTCACCATAAATCCTTTTCTTATGACATGGAAGCACTGAGTTGAGTTAAATTAATTTCCTTATTTGTGAAGAAAACTGCAGATGACCAAATTGCACTGGATTTTTAAGCTTGGAATATTTAAGCCCAAACCTTAAAATGGTCCTTAGGGTCCCAAGCATGACATGAAGTGCAGCATGCAGTGCAGTGTCAGCCCTGTTATCCAGAGGAATTAACCCACTGCAGACCCATAGCATTGAAAATGGAAGAGCATCAGTGTCCACTGTCACTACTGCAAATAAGAGCAGCGTGTTTCATGTGTTCAGTCAGGGCTGCAAGTTCACATTTCCAAGCCGTATTAAAGTAAAAGCATCCAAAATTGCAAGATGAATCGTGACTAAGAATCTTTGAAACACTTCTTTCCAAGATGACCAAGACTGAGTTTTTTCCCAGACTTCATTTTCTTTATATAATGTGGAATTTTTTTTTTAGATTTTCTGATTAGTAGCTGTGTCCAAAAGTAAATTAAAGGGTTTGATGTTGATGCCAAATCTTCACTAGACTAATGCAGTGATCACTTGGTTGCTGCAAATGAAATTGTATTAATGTTATTTCTATAAGCAGGTAGATAAAAATAGATGAATCTTATAGTGTAGGATGGAGGATTATTATTTTTTTTTTGGTAAGGAGTAAGTCAGGTGTGCATTAATGTAAAAGAATTGGTGGTGACATATACATACAAAGCTACAGCTGAAAGCAGTTACAGGTCAAATGCATTGGCTAAAGGAAATAAGACAGTCATCCAGTTAGTTGGAAACCAAGTATTCCTATTTAATACTTGAGCACTGACAACTTTTCACTGCTTTTCTAAGCTTAGCTTAAAGGTGTGCATTTCTCCCTAGATTTGTAGGATTTGATTTTTCAGTGCTTAGATCCCAAAGTTAGAGACTGAGTTTTTCTCATGTGCTAAGGACTAACACAGTCCAGAGAGGCGTTTTTAAGACATTCTCAACTGTGCAATTTTCTTTAAAGCATGTATGATAGTATCAGACCCAAGTCATGGTAAAAATAGTCTACAGTTTTATACATTTTGTTAATAAAATCATTTGGGACCTATTTGTGATGTCCTTATTCATACTGAGCAGGACTTTGTATCATGACAAGTCCCCTGAAGTTAGCAGTCTATACTAGAGTAGTATTTAGTATGATCAGGGTTATCAGTTTAACCCAAGGAACTCCTTTGGGTAATTAAGCTTTCAAAAATTAATAGAGATAATCGATATGGAATATTACTTTTCTAATACCTCCATTTTCTGAAGACTGTTGTGCCCACTGCTATCTGTTCTACTTTGTTCTTCACTTTCTTCCTATCGATGCTCTTAATACCACCCAACAGACTTCTAGGCTGCCGCTGTTCTTTTAATCCAAACTCCAGCTACAAGCAGCTGTTCTGTAGGCAGACTTTTTTTTTATTAACTTTATTAGGAACTATGCCCTATCATATTACCCTCTTCTGTTCCTGGCCCGCGCAGCTGTAGTCATTGCTTTCCACAGAAGACTTTATAGAAAGCTGTAACTTCTGTCTCTTTTCAGTAGATTTTGTGTGTGTGTGTCCTTTTCTGTCCTTAGGTTATCTTTGCATTGTAAAGAAGATTTTTATTTATTTATTTTTTTCTACTGAGGATTTCTGTTGGTTTAAACCAGTTCAACTGGAGCTGAGCTTGCACAGTCATTTGTGCCTTTTTTACCAGGAATTTCCTTTCGTTTAGGTTCTCAAATGAAAATTTAATCTCAGAGCAGTCCACTAGCTTTGGAAGGGCTGATTAACATTGCAGCCAGAAGAGTGTAGGGAACTGAGGCCAAGATCTGTGAAAGTAACTTCTATTTAGGTGCTTAGCTTCCTGTCAACTTCAGTGGGAGTTCAGGCACGTAAATAGGTTTTAGGAGCTTAAAATCACATGTAGGTCTGGCTTCAGACACTTTTTGTTGGAGGTTGGCCATCATGTGAACAATGGTGGATGAACCTGAAAATACCTCATTCCTCCTCCAGTCCAGAAACTGAATTCAGCAGCATTTCACAGCCAGCCTCTCTGCCAGCTCCCTGGCTGGCTTTCAGAAGTTGCATTAAAAACTATTAAATGGAAAAGGATAGAGTCCATTATACAAAAGGAAAAAAAAAATAAAGCTTTGAAAAACTCCCTACTAACAAAGCTAGATGAATTATAGGAAATGCAGTATAAGTGCACCTTTCTAGAAACCAGGAATAATAGTAAAGTTTGTGTTAGGCACATACTGAAGCAGCAGGATATAAGAGCAGATACATCAATCTTTGTTAGAATTACAATTCAGTCTGAAAAAATAATTGAAAAAGGTGAGATTTTTGGTTTTAATTGTTCTTAGAGTGAACAGTGATCACTTCATCATAGTTGAGTCATGTTTAGAAAATTTAAACAAGCTGCATGATTACTGTAGGAAGCATGGAATGGTTTGTTCAAATCAGTACCATCTGTGGACAGAAAAAGTTGGGGGAATTTTAGTCATTCTTGAGGAATGGAAATCTGATTCTCCATGCTAGAGTAACTGTAATCCCCTTTGTATCTGTAACCCAATAGCATAGTTGTCTTGAAATTGTCTCATTGAACACAGTCATCAAGTGCAAGAGACACTGTGCCACTGGGTGTCACTGCTCCTCACAATGCCCTCTGAGCAAACCTCTGGTTTGCTCCAGGTTCATATCACATC
Source organism: Megaceryle torquata (assembly GCA_024611175.1). Taxonomy (NCBI): domain Eukaryota; kingdom Metazoa; phylum Chordata; class Aves; order Coraciiformes; family Cerylidae; genus Megaceryle; species Megaceryle torquata. The sequence goes on along the minus strand of JANIJG010008313.1, from coordinate 102,793 downwards.
TTTTCATTTGATCTAGTGAGAGATTACATTTATATTTGATATATAAATCAAATTAGACTAGATTTTAACTGGACTTTCATTTAAGGCTCTGATTCCTTTATAAAGGTCTGTCTAGGCACTGGTGGAGAAAATTTTCCTAGATATTCTGTTGACTGACCTTTTCTTTCATGGGTTAGATATGTTTGGTTTATGTGGGTCTTAGTAAACTGGAAAAATGATGACATAAAATAACAAAATCATTTGTATGACATAATAAATATTTGTCTAATCTGTCTGTTATCGTAATAGCTGCATATTTATCTTTCAAAATGGTGATTTTCATGTAGTGTTACTCACTGGGATAACCACAGATACTATCTCCAGCCTTGCAAGGGTAGTGTGTATGGGCTCCCTCTGTAGGTAATGGGAAAAAGGAAAGATGGAAAGAGAAACATTTTTCTGCTCTCCATTCTTTGCCCGGCTCTCTGGGAGTTTGTTTCTGTCCTGGTTTGAATGAGAACAACTAATTCTGTTCAGTGATTTTACTTTTCAGCTCAGTTCTTCTAACTCACTGCACTTTCTGAAGTCAGCAGCCTGTTCTCACCGACAGTGTCTGCTGCTGGCAGTGATAACACCCCATGTTTAGAGTTACTACCAAGGATTAGAATGCAGACCAAGGCCACTGCTGGATCTTGTGTACCACACTGGGGGGTGCAGGAAAGCGAAAGGCCACACCTGCAGGGAGGAGTAGACAGGGCAGGTGACCCCAAACTGACCAGCGAGGTATTCCAGCCCATATATGTCATATTTGGTATAAAGCTGAGGGATCAGGAGGGTCTTGCTCTCTCTTGGCCCACTTTGGAAGCTTTGCTCGGCTTGGCGCGAGTCCTCTTTCAGCTTCTTCCTTGGAGCATCTGAGGAGGACTCTGTCTGTTCTGCCTTTGATCCCAATCGGTGTGTTCCTGAATCTGGTACCAGAATCCAGCTCCTGAACACAGCTTTCACCTACTGCTGGGCCCAGTCTGGGACTCTCCCCATGCCTGCTCCACAGCATCAGTGGTGATGACATAATTACCATCAGGGGCATTGGTTTCGATCCTGTTTTTGTATATATTTGTATATATTCCATTTTTATTATTATTTTCATTAAAGCTGTTCTAGTTTCCTTTTCTAATCGCTAAATCTCTCTTCCTTATTCACTTTCTCTTCCTTTTTGGGGAGGGAGTGGGGTTAACAAAGAACGTCTGTCATAGGTTTAAGGGGCCACCCTCACCCTAAACTGTGACAGTCTCTTTCCACAAAATGCAAGGAGAGCTCACAGATGCTGGCTTTTTTAGAGTTTTTTGTTCTGTGTGAGAACCCACAAATCAGAGCCACCTCGTATAATTTCTAGTTCTGTGAAACTGTCAAGTGTCTTTTCCATCTTTACTGCAACATTGATAGCTCTCAATTCTTTTTGATGCCATTGTCCATGTTGAAACTGGGGAACAGGGTATTCACCTTGAGAAGGAAAGCCCATCATGCTGGCTAGAACATGGGCACTGTTCTTTCTGTCTGTGACTAGCCTCATTAACTAATGGTCAAACTAAGCCATTTCTTGTCATTTACACGAGTAACAAATACAGTTTATAGAGCTATTATGAAAATATTGCAGTGCTTATTTCTTGAAAGTGGACAAATGGAGTCTTATATCTTCAAAATTGTGATCAAGCAAGAATGTTGCTGCCTGGTTTGTTTTTATTTACTACTTCTGTACTTCTCTTCACGACAATAGCAACGGAGCAAAACACCTTTAATTTTGTAAGCATGGAGTGTGATGATGAAAGTTGTCTCTAGTGAAGATTTTTTTTTTTTTCCTTAGGAAGTTTACTCTTGTTCTGTGTCTGGTTAGTGTGTAGCAGGGTGGTAGCATAAGGGGCTGCTGTGTGCTGTGATGCTGTGTACGCATGCCTGAGAGCTGAGTGGAAAAATGGTGGAAGCACCCACAGTTCCTGCAGAGTCCTGCAGACTCCACCTGCTTTGAGCTCATTTGAAGGGATTTGAATTTGTTAACCTTTTCATTGTCACAGCTTGGTTTGGCTCAGAATTTACATTTCTTGTTAAATATTCCTATATTTAGGAAGCTTCAGCTTGTTATATTACAACGATTTTTATAAATAGCTCGTTGCAGATGAAAGCAGAGATAAGATATTCCCACAAGGCTGAAAAAAAAAAATAATGGAGGGCTTTCTCTTTCTTTGCTGGTAACATTGGTCTGGGATCCTTTTATTCTTCATGTAAGCCTTGGGGCTTCTTCAGTTTCTGTTTGAGGATGTATCGTGTGTTTTTCTTTTACCAGTGATACTTCTTCCCCAAAAGACTCTAAAGCACTCTTTAAAGCTAAATGCACAAGATGATTTCTGAGCTGATTTCTGTGCACAATTTTTTACACAGAGAGTATTAGTATTATCTTACACAGTCTTAGGGATAATATTAGCTTACTGTGGGACTGTGATATAGCACAAAACCATATGTTGCATCCAGTCTGTGAAAACTAGGAGTATACTGTCGGCTTAAGATAGATACGGATAAATGTGTTCATGTGTGTATGTGCTTTTATGTACATACATGAACTACTTGTGTCTCTGTGTATACGAATATAACTTGTGTGTACCCACATATATTTATGTACATAAATACATGGAAGCAAAGGTTATGGGAAGTTTCTTTTTTTTGCTTTGTATTGACATGTTATTTAGCTCTTCCTGTTTGAGTTCTTCTAATTTGTTGTTTGCTGGATGGCTTGTAAAGTACTTCTGTAAACACACATATTGCATTTATTGATAGTTGCCATTCAGAAGGTGAAACAGGACACTTATGAAACCTTGAGATGTTGCTTGAGGATTTCATATGTTATCAAGAGAGAGGGAGACAAATGAATGTTTCTAAGTGAGAGGTGAGGAATCCCAGTTAACAACAGCAGTGAGAGATGCTATGGGTAGATCAAAAATAACTTTGCTTAATATTCACTCCCTCAGCTGAAATATAGCCCCAAATGTGGCAACAACATCACACCTCTCAAAGCTGCCCTTGCATGCCACACCTAAAAGTATTTTTCTTTATTTCAAAAGTGATAGTATGCCACCTATATATGTACAGTGTGATTTACGCCAATGCAATTACTCCTTATCCCATATGACATTGAATCTTGGTCTTTAGGAATACTTGTTAAAATAATTTTTCAAGACCAGATAAAAGGGTTCTAGATGCAGTCACTTTCCATTCAAATGAAGATATCTTAGAAGTGTTTTAATTTGCAGTTCCTAGTGCTCCCAGGGATATTGTTTTTTCCAATGTGCAATCAACAAGTGTGACTTTGAACTGGAGACCACCAAAATCTATCCTTGGCTACTTTCAAAACTACAAAATTACCACACAGCTACAGTCCATCCACTGCAGCAACTGGGAAACTAAGGAATGTATTGAACATGAAATGCATCAATATTTATATGACAATTTGGTGGATGACTGGATAGAAGAGACAGTGTACGGACTGAAGAAATACAGATGGTACAGATTTGCAGTTGCTGCCAGTACAAATGTTGGTTATGGCAGTTTTTCACCTTGGATTTCTACGCAAACGCTTCCTGGCTGTAAGTAAGAATGTCTGCCATGTGTCATAATGCTGTAACAATGTGATGTTCACCTAAATAAGCAAAAGCACTTGATAGAAGTTATTTCTTCATTGGCCTACAATATTGGTGAAGTTAATAAGGCTTTATTGCAACTCTCCACATATGAAATATCATGATATAAATCATATGGTAGGTATGCATAGTTGACACCACTTCAGATTTTAATGCCTTTTGTATGCTCTGCTGTATTTACTGCTTACCCAACAGCAATTTCATTCCTCAGCCCCATTCTGTGTCTAGAATATGTAAGTCTGAATTTTGTCTATTTTGGGTTGCTACACCATTTTCAGTACATCTTCACATGTGAGGTGCATCAATGAAGAGTAGCTCTTCTTTCAATTCTTTGAATAAAAGTCTGTTCACTAATATTGTAACTCTTCCTGAAATTCTGTTGTATGTTCCTGGCAATAGAATTTAATCAATAGTTTCAGAGGAATTAAGATTTCTTTCCAATACCATATCCACCTAAAGAGATTACACATCAGTGTACCCATGTAAACACCTAGAGGACTGCCATGATATATATTAGAGCTGTCATGCCTCAGCTGAGGATCTCAATTTCCAAGTAAGAGACGAGTTAGTTGTCACAGATAAGTCATTACTAGATATCTGAGAGAAGGGGATGTGAAACAAATTATTTAGGCAGTTGTCATAAGGTCATATGACTTTCCCTCTTCAGCCAGCCTAGGTCAGAGCACATCTGAGATCCGGCCTCTGGCCCATGTAGAACAACTGGGAACTACCATGAGTGGACTAAGTCACAGCACCTTCACTCCTATCCTCTACCATTGTGATCATAATGGAGATATCTAGAACCTAAACAGTTGTGTACCAAGAGCTATTCAATACTTCACATACTTCTTTTTGTTGTTATGTTTATACAATCATGTGTGTGAGTTCAGGTGGCTTTTATATAATGTTCCTCATAATATCTGTACAGTAATACATCATTTTATTCTTAAATACTTCACTATTTTTCTGCTACGTAAGGAAATACTGTTACCTTGTTTGCAGATGAGAAATTGCAATAGAGAAATTCTAAAACTGAAGGGGCAAAGAGATTTGGACCCTGTGATAGTAAACATCACAACAGCCCATTTGTTACATAAAGTACAGAAGCAGTCTTTGGATTGAGAAGTACTGGAATCAGCTGCAGAGTCATTCTCATGTGCACTTACTTTCTTTGTCCAGTGGTTCTTATGGGGATGCTATGCCTGTGAATTAATGCAATATTTTAAATGAAAGTGAAAAAAAAACCAAAACAAACCCCAAACAAACAAAAAAGAAACCACCACCAAAAAACATATAACCCCAGATGGAGCAGAAAATTGCTGACAGAAGTTATGCAACTCTTGAGCTAGCAACTCTTCGGGGATTTCTTACTATTAGATTGATAGAACTCAGCTGCTGACATATGCAAATATTTCTATTCAAAAAATTGTTGCTGAGTTTAGGCAAGTTAGGGATTTAAAATGGACACCAATTTTAAAGCAGATATGAAAATGCATATAATCACATAAAGTGAGGATCCTCTTTATGGTTTCCTCTCTGGACAGTGATAATTTGGTTTGAGAGAACTAGTTTCCTGCCAGTCCCACTGAGGAGATGGTAGTTAAAAATATAAAAATCTCATTAGACTGCACAAGCCCCATCCATACCAATACCGTGTTCTTGTCAGCAGTAGGTGCTTTGTGTGCTCTATTAGCTAACCATTAACTAATTGTGGTGGGATAGAAGTTAAAAAAGTTCTGCCAGTTTTTCCAACCCAAGCGTCTGGAGATGCTGGCCTGTTTCTGTGCTGAGGGAAGTGGGCACCAACTAATTTCATGTGAGATAAATCAGTGACATGTCAAGAGATGAGCAAAACACACCATCATGGAGTCAGAGAATCATGGGCACTAATCCAGATATCATGGCTGGGTGCTGTTCTTTTTCCTGGGTAATGGCAATCACCTGAGGAGGAAAAACCAAGGAAGGTGACATGTCACAGCTTGATAGCCAGCTGGCAGCTCTGGTGTGCTTCTGCAGCACTGGAATCTGCCCTGAGCAGTGACTGATCCTTAGGAAGGGCAGGTCTCTAGCTACCTGACCTCATACTTTCTAAAGACTAAACTTTAGAAAGACTATTAACTAGATGGAAAAAGCCCTCAGTTCCCCTCTTTCTTTTGCCTATAGCAGGGAGGAGAAATTCAGGTTGCACAAAACAGATCCTGCACTTTGGGGAGCCTTGCAGTGTGTATCCAGAGAACAGGTGTCTATCCCCCTCTCCTTTCCCTCATGGACAGGGCTGAGCATCATCTGGATTAACCTGCTGATATGTGGCCAGTAGACAGGGTCTGTTTGGGTTTAAGGGTGCTTAGCTGCTGTACAAAATAGCCTGAGTACTTCGCACATAAAATCAATGGGAGCTGTGTTTGCAGGTTGGAGGGCAGAAGTTAGCCACTGTTTCTGATTTTCAAGAGATGTCTCTGTAAAACATTGTTTCTGCCAAAGGTAAAATAACCTTTGTTGTGAAATAATAAGATTTTTCTTCAGAAATAGTTAGGTTCTCTCAAGACTAAAAAAAAAATATAATACTTGTGATATTCAGGAAATTCCAACATTTAAGCTGAAAGCTGTTAGACTAATTTCCCAGAATATAGAGATGAAAATTTAACAGCAAAAATTACATAACAGATAGCCTAAATATGCTTTACAAGTGCTGAGAATTTGACTATTGTGCTAAAGCAGAGATAGCTAATAATTCTGAATACCGTGACTAAGGTGAGGATCTTAGCTTTGTTTCAGTTGTTTGTTTTAGAGGTAAATTTTAGGCTACAGGAGTTCTTTTTAACTCATTTTCAAGTTAAAAAAAAAAAAAAAAAACCAAACAAAAAACCAACCAAACAAAACAAAAACAAAAAAAAAACCAACCAAACAAAAAACTCAAAACAAACAAACAAACAAAAAACCACAAAAACCCAAAAAACTGTGGTCTGTACTGGAAGTAGTTATAGCATCACTTCATGGAAAGTATTACAGGTTGTTCAGTACAGTCCAGCTCTCACATCACACTGATAAACTATTCAGCCTCTGTCTTGCAGATTATCCTCACAGGAATTGTCCTACTGTCTCATAAAGTAGTTTGATGGCACTGTTATTACTTAGCTGATGGATTACCCAAGAGCCAAATCTACTCTGCAAGATTAAATATTTTCAACATAACCTAGATTTATACAGTTACCAGTACAGAAGATCATAGTGTGTCATAGTAAGGGCAAGAAATGTTTTCCATAGCTAGGGAAACTTTATTTCCTCACACCTGCACTTAGCCTGAGTTTCACTTTCACATTTATAAGAAAAATAAGATTGGCCAAGCTTGAGCTTTTTAGGAGAAAAATCCTTGTGGAGCGTTAGCACTCGGTGGAAAATGAACGGCAGTGAGATCACTGGCCTCATTTTGGATCTCATACAGTTACACAATGCTTTGCTTTTTGGTAAACTGCCAGGATATACTGAGATACAAAGGAATATCCCAGATGTTCAAATGTCCCATGTAGGCTAGGCCATAGATGCATGGGGCAGAGGGTTATGCTTCTCATTTCAGCACCTTTCCCAATCCCTGCTGATGCCCAGTTGTTTTGTATACTTAATGTTTCTGTGTGGTAAAAAACAATGAGATGTCATGTCTTGTTTTATGCCTTTTCTTCTGGCAAGCTTTGCCTTGAGAGAATTTGTTTTTCTTTGTTCTTTCATTCTTTCAGAATTAAACATTGGAAAGTAATTATGTCCTAATGTAAAATATAAATGTTTAAATACAAGTAACCTAGGTGATTACAAAATGAAATGACTGAACCTCACACTTAATTTTTGTTGGAAAAAAGAAAAAAGGACTTGGTCTTAACCAAACTGGCACGCATGAATTTCTGTTAGAAAACAGGACTATTTAGTCTTACTTCTGTGGATTATGCTAAATGATGGGCTATCCAGACTTATCTTCAAGCTAACACACTTAACTGCTGCCTTAGCATCAGGACACAGATGGATGGGAAAGATGACCCTGACCTCCATAAGACTCACATTCCTGTGCAAGGATAGAAGCATGATAATCAGGAAATGATGGTTATTAGTTACAGAAAATGCATTATTTGAAAACCAGGAGAAAAGTGCTTATGAGAGGAAGTGATTGGATTATGGGGGAATGAGAGAATAAGACTAGGTCATTTCTACTGAGTAAATTGCTGTGATTTATAAGAGAAAGGGTATAGTGATATCACAGCCTCGTATTGAGTAGATTCATTTCACAAACAAACCTAAATCAGAATGTGGCAGTTACGCACTGAAGCAAACACAGTTTTTAAAAAGATGGGTTTGTAGGACATGAGAGACATTTAATTTTCTAGTTTTCTTTCTAAATATACAGGTTATTTCGGAAAATATTCCTAAACTTCAATATCATTCAGTTAATGTCTGATATTGTACTTCTCATTAAGAAAATAAACCAGGCATTAATGCTTAGATGTATTTTACAGAAGTATCTTAAATACAGCATAGTCAGAATTTTCTTGCAAAGATCTAAAAATGTATCGAATATAAACTGCATAAAAAAATGTTATCCATTTAAATAACCTCAGGTTGGATAACTTGTAGTTTAGATTATGTTTTAAAATTATTTCACACCATCTATGTCTAATGCATAAATTAGAGAGACTTCTGAAAAAAAAAAAAAATTGAGAGATTAAATACAGCTATAGCTAATTCTATAGCTCCATTAGTGCTATAGAAGAGTAATGGAAAATTGTCATTAGAAACTTGGTTGGTTTGGAAACTAAGTCTCAAGAACCTATATATATATATATATATTTATTTTACACTGTTCAGAAGTGTCATCTGGTGATAAAGGTAATACCATTGTCATAGCTACTGAAAGCATTGTTTACACGGGAAGACACTTCAAGCAACAAGTCTGACATGCATTACCTGCAAAATAAGCTTACTTTGTGCTAATTCTAGTTTTTAGGGAACATGCTTGAGCTTTTATTTTGTTTTATGTGTTCTAGCTCCCCACTCAATAGCACCCTTCTCTAAGCAGTCTCCTCTTTCACCACCCTGTGCTTTCATAGTTCATTCAGTTAGACCCCTCATTCAGTTGTTCCATGCTATTCAGTATTTTGGGGGACTGTGTCCAGTGATTGAATTTGATCCTTCCTACAAAGTCTAGTATATTCCCGCTAATCCCAGCAATCTATAAATCTTTAAAAAAAATCTTTACATCTATAAATCTTTTTTAACCTATATCAGATACCCTAAACTCTTCATAGCCTTATCAACTCTCAAATCTTCCTGGCTTATTCTGCAACTACGGTGCAAAATTTTCACCTTCACAGTGCAAAATTTCATTATTTCTCCTCATTAGTCTTTCACACATAATTTCAATAGCAACATACCTCCTTCCATGCAATTTCTTTTTCATAACCTGTTTTCTACCTAAAAAACTAAGTAGCTTTGTACAGACTCTCATTTTCCTCATTAAGCCCTCTTACCTAATGATTAATGGTGAAAAAATTCACACTCATGCATTAATCATGTTTGAGAAGCAACACTGCATCTTCTGATTAGGATATATATGATCATGTGCATCATTTTTTATAACAGACTGTTCACTGATATGTATTAATCATAGCTGTATTTTTTTGTTTGGTTGTTTTTTTGGGTTTGGGTTTTTTTTTTGGTGTGTGGTAGATTAAAAAAAAAAGTCACCATGAAGCCAAGGTCTGGAAATATGTAGAAATCTGTTGTTCTATAACAGACTGTTCACAGATATGTATCACAATTGTCTTTTTCTGTAGTAGACCTGAAAAGAAAAGACAACATGGAGCAAAGTTATGGCATTATCTACAAATCTGTTGTCCCTTTTAATCCAAATTTTACTTTCCTGACACTTACCACAGCCATTGTGAAAAAGTAATACAATTTTCTGAGAAGTGCTGTGCTGTTATTATGAATTAATTCATTTCTTATTCATAAATAAGAAATAGCTAGGTTAATTAACATCACCTTGAAAGTTTAGGAAAATCCTATTTCTTAATGTGAACGTTCTCGCCCCTTGCAATTCCTACCACTTTTGTTGTTGTTGTTTTCCAGAGTTTCTCAATATCTTAAGAATAAATTGAAATGAAACCTAGAAAATGTCTTTTTCTGCATAAGATTAGTTGTACTAGTGCTTTCCAACGTTGCTGAAAAATATTTCTAGCATACAGAAGGCCTTGTGTTTTCACAATTTCTTGTTCTTTGAATGATTTGTTTGACATAAACAAATATATTATGCTTGTCTATTTGTTTAAATAGTTGTATATATTTTGCTTCTGCCATGTAAAATACATATGAATTACTCATAATTAAAAAACATCTATAATTTCAATTTAAGATTAAGCAGTAGTAATTGCAACAAAAGATGTTTCTAAATTACAGTGTATGCTTTATAAATGGGAAAGACACAATACTGTAATTTAGCAATGTATAATTTTAAATGTATGAAAAATTCTTATTTTCAAATTAAAAAATAATCTCTACCGGCAACTAAAATTACTGGGCTATTTTTTCTGAACTTCTTTGTCTATGATTCACATACATATTTTTTTTCCTACAGCTCCAGATGGTCCTCCAGAAAATGTAACTGTTTTAGCTACATCTCCTCACAGCATTAACATCAGCTGGAGTGAACCTGTCATCATTACGGGACCAACATGCTACCTCATAGACATTACCTCAGTAAGGCAACTCTGTTTCATTGCTGGAAGTCATACAGATATCAATACCACAACAGATGTTCTTATAGAAATTATAGGACAGACATAATCTAGACTGAAAAACAATATGACTGTGTCTATTTTTACATACACTCCACATAAGAATTAATGGTACATTTGTAAATTTCTTAATGGGACATAATTATCTGGTATTAAAAAATGTGTGCTAGTTAAAGGTCTTGGAGAAAAAAAAAAGTGTAGCTATAAATGTGTACAGGAAAACAGTAGCTGAGATTTGTGGAAGTGTACCTCTTTCTAACAATATGATGCTGTTTACCAGTAAAAATAACAATCACTTTTTTTTTTCTTTTAAAGAAGGAAAAGTTCATTGTCATGATTTTGCAAAATAGAGTGGAGAGACTAGCAAAAGGAAGTGATTTGTATAGTGTTAGACCACATCGGAGGGCAAAATTTAAAGTCAAATAAGATTTCCCACTTGGTCCTCTGTCCATCACATTAGCTATATTTTGATAACACAGCAATAACACTTCTTTCTCCTTGATCTTTTTAAGCAAAACTGCTGACATAAGACAAAAGCTCTAGTGGTCATTCTCTTTTCATCCTCTACTACCCTTACAATACTCCTTAAAACAACCATTAATAAACCTCATTTCCTGCCCTGTGGCAAGATATGGAATTTTTTAAGTTCGAGCACATGAGAAGTTTTAAGTAGGATATATGTTCCCTGTTCTCCCAGAAGTTATACAGACACTGCTATAAGTGAAAATGGGAAGCAATTTTCCAGATTTTACCCAGGAAAACTTGCTGTTTGCCTCTTCAGATATCCTGAATTTCCTGTTGGATAGGAAAAAAACTTGAAAACTACTTCAAACTATTTGAAGTTCTTTCAATTTTCTGAGAGTAAGACTGTTAAGTGTGTATTTTCAATTTGTCTGAATCAGTCAAAAGAATTACAGATATGCTAAAATATTAATGCTGAGATTTTTGTGCAATCAAAATTTCTAAGGAGATGAGTAAAAAAAAAAAAGCCAAATATTTTTTAAATCCTTAGTAAAGTTACGAGAGAGAGTAATGTGTAGCCCTGCTATTTTCTCTTCCTCTAACTTCATTGTATATGTAGAGTGCAGTCTGTTCAGTTCTGAACACACTTAGCACAGCAGTAGTATGACAGGATGACAGGTGTCCAATAACAAGGAGAATACTAACAGGGATGAAATGGTTCCTTGACTCATTGGGTAAGTCACTAGAAACTACATAACAATTTTTATTTTTCTCTAACTGAAGTTAGAGAAGACCTTTTCCTCATGAAAAGTTCCTGTCACATTTGACTAAACAGCGTTACAGTGCATCAGGAGAAAATATTATTTTCATACTTTTGATAAAACTTTCAAATTCAGTTTTCAAAGATTGATTTTCTTTGTCTGTGTAACATTTAATCAATCTGTATTTAAACAATTTCTCCTCTGTGTGATAACTCATGAAAAGGTTGTCATCTGATTCTATACTATGAAAAAGTTATAAATCCTTATCAATATAAGTTAAAGTAAAAAAAAAAGTAGGATGAACTATGAAAACTTTCCTGTGAGCCTGACAGCATTTGGAAGGAACTTAAAAACCTGCTTTAAATGTTCAGTTTTTTTTTTTTTTTTGGGGGGGGGGGGGAGGTTGTTTTTTTTTTTTTTTTTATAGGGGTTTGGTTTTTATATAATATTCAGAGTAATTTT
>JANIJG010008313.1:61232-87773 GCA_024611175.1 Megaceryle torquata | reverse complement strand
AAGTTCCTCCTCATGTTAAGGTGGAACCTCTTGTGCTCCAGCTTATATCCATTCCCCCTTGTCTTATCACAGGGCACGAGTGAGAAGAGGCTAACAGGCACCTCTACAAGGGGGAATCATCCCTTCCTAAGACAGGAACTGTGTAGGGACCTCATGATACCTAAAGGCTATGGTACAGAAAAGCAGGTGGTGCGTGCTTAGGAAAATATACATAGATGTACTTGGGGAAGATGCAGTCCTAGCTTTACATATCTAGATCTTGGTTATGCTCTGTCTACGATCTTTGCTGGTTTAGAATTTTTCACTAAGGATATTTAAACAAACAAACAAAACAACAAAAATATTTTCTGAAAAGATATTGAAGTGGTTTTTTTTTTTTTTTTTCATTCAAACTAATTATCAACTGTGTGTAAACTACAGTTGCCTTATCCTTAGTGAGGTTAGCTGCAGGTCAGCTTTTTTTAGCTATACACAAAGGTTCATTTAAGATTTAGACACAGTGTCTGTATTTATCATTTATCTTTCCTTTGATGCATGAAAATCCAATGTCCCTTATGATATGATCTGTGTGCATAAATATCTCTTTCTCTTTCTAATGCCTTTAATATGTTAAATTCTAGGGATTTCATGACCTGTATATATCCCTGGAGTCTGATATGATCTTTTACTGTGGAAAAATTTATAAAGATTAGGTGGTAGCTGGATCTGTCCTGTGAGCCATCTTTTTTTGGTAGCCCTTTCTCCTATGTAAAAAAGTGATACATTAGGTGGTGCAGTAACCTCAGAGAGGAATGGTTATTTTTTCCATCTTGTCTCCTCTGGTTGGTACAGTCTAACATATGGCTGAGGTAGGACCAGTTTCCACAGACTCACTCCAGAGAAGTCTGAGTTAGAATCTGTTGGCTGGTGTAAAAAACCTGGAAGGTATAACAGCTGCATATAAATCACTGGCTGAGGGAATCTATTTTACCCTCAGTTGCTTGATTTCACTATTTAGAGGTCACAATACGTATTTGTCTGCTCAGAGCAATAAATATTTAGCTGGAAAAAAAATGTTACAGCCTTTTCTTTCAGGTAGGGACATTGGGAAAATGATTTATACCTTTGCTATCTTGAGAATAAGCTACTGGAATAAGTGTTTGACAAAAAGCTGTCTTTGGGAAAAAGACATATTGTGGTTTTGTGTCTGGGCATCATCTAGTGGAAAGTTTTTTCCTAAAGAGTTAACTGTGAAAAGCAGACTCTTAGGAGCAGAGTGGCTTGTTTATATGTTGGGAGTGAGCATGCTGTTGACAGGAGGCTTTCAGAAGGGTATACTCAAGACTAACACTTGCTTCTTGCTTGTCAACTCATGTAAGGATTTGTTTACCCCAGATGTATTTCGAGATATAATGATGCCTTCAGACTTCTGAGTAGAAAATCAGAAAAAACTTTCCTGAGTAATGACTAATGAGGGTTATCTAATAATTATTTTTAATATTTGTAACATTAAAGGCTATCATTAAGAATAGAGTTTCACTAAATATTTAACTTTTTATTTTCTTTGTAAATGTTTGCATATGCAATAACTATTTCAGATACGTTTAATAAAAACAAAAAATACCAATAAAATAATACTGATATGCAAAAATGTAATTCGTAATTTTTCAGTGTTCACTCTAATAGTAATACTAGTAAACTGGTTAACTGGACCATTGAAATATTTGTTTCAGTGCCTGAAGACCCACCTAATAACATAACATTTCAGAAGATACCAGATGAAGTAACAAAGTTCCAAGTAACATTTGTACCACCATCTGAACCAAATGGAAATATTCAGGTGTATCAAGCTATGGTTTACAATGAAGATGACCCTGCTGCCATCCAGATCCACAACCTTAGTGTCATTGATAAAACAGATCAGTCAGTCACTGCCATGATAGAAGGACTAAAAGGAGGACATACCTATAATGTCAGCGTAAGAACTGATAATTTTTCTCTAGATTTTTTCTTTGATATGAATGAGAGATTAATGTGAATAAGGAACACAAATCTAGGCTGAATATGAGATTTTTATGCTGATAATGTTAGCTGGGTGTGAAGAGAGACAAAGCTGAGGAAAGAGGAGTACAATGAAGAGGGTGGAGTGAGTGGGTGCAGTACACAAGGACACATCACTGATGACTAACTTTGTGCTGTTGGACCACCGGTTCATGTGCTAGGGAAGCAGCCTGCGACACTCTGTCACAGGTACAAGACTCAATCTTTCTCCTAATTCCACTTCTTGCATTGCTCATTTGGCTCAGATGAAAGGTCCAGTTCTGCAGGGGGAGCTTGCTAGAAGCTTGTGCATGAAGTCCTTTCAAATAATTGGAGACTAGGATATGAGAGGAGGTGACATAACTCTGTAAGTGGTCTTGTTTTCTCCTTTTTGTAAGAGCTGCATTACAAGAATGAAGTGCCACTGTACTTAGGTTTGTAAAGAAATAGCAAAGCGTGAATGGCAAAAGGAGTGTTTCAGCATTCATTGTTGCTTCAAATATATCCAGATTTGACCAGTTTGAATCTGTTACAAATACTCATTAAAACAAGTGGGTTTTTGTTTTTTTTTTTTTAAGGTGTATGCAATTAATGGTGCTGGTGCAGGGCCAAAAATTCAATTGAAAATAACCATGGATATCAAAGGTATGTCTCATAATGCACCCTTTAGCTGAAATCTCTATAAATGCTGAAGACCTTGCTGTTCTACCTGTGAGTACACAGCTGTCTTTGTTATTTAGAGACTGCATAATGTAAGAACAGGAAGACATAACTGATAGTCTTGAATTGAAGAGCTCAATTTTGCTGTTTATCACTGATCATTTTCTGTTTCTGAATGATACTGTAAACTATATGCTGACTTAGTGAAGTAATTGTTGTATTTTAATTGCCATCACTGAACAGCTTAGAAAAATATCACAGAGATATAGATAAGTATGCAGTATCACAGTTGTGGAAAAAATACATTGATTGAAATTCATTGAAAAACTAAGGCTCAGTCTTTTTATTGTTTTCTCTTTTAATTGAAAACTGATAGAGGCATTTATCAGGATATAGTTTTTAGAGGCTTAAGGAATTAAGTAGAATATTACATTGTCCCTGAAAATACGCTGAAGATTTGACTTGTGTAACTCAGCTATGTTCCTGAACAAAGCACTCGTAGTTAAAACATTTTAGAACAAAACTCTGTGGTTTATCCTTGTTTGAAAACAGAACCACCACGGCCTAAAAAGAAGCCATCACCAGTTTATGATACCAGTGGGGCGTTACTTGTCACAGCTACAACAATTACAATCAGAATGCCAATATGTTATTACAGTGATGATCATGGCCCTATCAAGAAGATACAAGTTCTTGTTGTGGAAGCTGGAGGTAGAATGTTATAAGTTATCTTGAAAATCGTTTTCAGGGTTTTATATTTCTTTATTTTCAGGCTGTTTGACTTTACTCTCTTTTTTTGTTGTTTTTACCTTGAGTCTCAGTAATTTCACATTAGAAAACAGCTAACAAAGTCACCTTAGCTGTGGCAAAGTGTCTTTCACAATACCCGTGGGCAGGTATTTTGGCAACACTTGCCAATGAAGAGTCAGCCATGCTGATTGAAGTCACCAGTATTATTCTGGCCCTATTGTTATCATTATATTTCTTTATTTTATATTTCTTAAAACAAACAAACAAACACATTTGACATTTGTGACAGGTAAATAAATTGGAAACTTTTTTATTGCAAGGTTATTCTTCTGTTGCTTAGTGTTGCCTATAAAGGAATGCAGTCATGTGCAGTTGATATTTCCATTTCATAACGGGGGCAGAGGGATTTATATAAATCCCTTCTGTAGACTGTGGGTTAGAATGTGTATTCCCTTGTATGGAGTGATGAACATTTACTCATACAAACAGTGCCATGATACTCTTGAGTAACTGCCTACCAATACAAGTGGGAGTTTCATGATAGGACATCTTACAGTCAGTCTTACTTTACCTAAGAAGGACAAGTTCCAGGTAATTAATAACCTTGTTTTGCCTGCTTTCAAAGCATAGAAGTAAAGCATTCATATTAGGTCTCTCATCTATTTCTGAATATTGCATTTTAACACTAATCCTACAGACATTTGCTTCATAGCTATGGCTGTGAAGATTCCCTTGAATGGATAGATATGTAAATACCATGCTAAGCAACATTTTGAAAATTTTTGTCCTGACTTGCTGGGTACAGTTCACTTATGGAAATCTAGTAATTTATTCTATAAAACAGTCTTTACTCATTCACAAAACAGTCTTCACTGTCTTTAAACACTTTACTGTCTTTGCTAGCCGTGCTCAGTTTCAAAGTCAAGTGACTTGCACAAGTGATATCCTCTATAGGCAGAGCTCGTGTGAAACTGCCTCTGAAATTTTTTAGCTGTGATTCAGTTTACTTGCTCTGTGTCAACAAAATATAGTGTGGATAATAAGGAAAATTGGGTTCAAGTGCACATAGAGTTATAGATTTAGTTGTGTAAAAGGCACCGATAACATGCTAAGCTCTAAAAAAATATTTTGTATTTAACTTCTTCAATTACAATCTGGTTATAATGTAATTTGCAGCTGATTATTTATTTTCTTGACAACAGCTCAGCATGATGGGAATGTTACTAAGTGGTATGATGCCTACTTCAACAGACCAAGGCCATATTTTACAAATGAAGGCTTTCCAAACCCACCATGTATAGAAGGGAAAGAAGATCAGAATGGCAAAGAAGAGATATATGTCATAGGTGCTGATACTACATGTATGATACCAGGCAGTCAAGACAAAATATGTAATGGCCCACTGAAACCAAGAAAGCAGTACCTGTAAGTACATTTGTCTCTGTGTTTGTCTGAGAGAAAGATTTAAGTGAAATAGACATTTAAACAGACACACAGAATGTGTAGTTCAGTTATGAAAAGGTGAAGATTGAAATGATCTTTGTGTCTCTAATTTAACATTTTTTGGACAAGCATAAATATGGGAGACAGCTTTTTTTAAAAATGCTTCAGGTGACAAAAGATGCTTACTGAGTCCTTAAATTAAATAAACCCAAATTCAAGTAATTAATATAGTTTGATTATACATTTAAGTATAATTATTAAAGTCTTTGATTCCAGCTTGTACTATACTATACTAAAACTGAAAAATGGTTTTTAATTTCTAAGTGAAATAATGTTTAACAAAATGATAATAAACTTTAATCTCATTAGTCTTTTTGGTTTTATTTCACAGATTTAAGTTCAGAGCAACTAACATTAAAGGACAGTTTACAGATTCTGACTATTCTGACCCTGTCAAAACATTAGGTAAGGCAAATGTCCTTTACTAAAGTATTTCTCTGCTAGACAATTCCAAGTTTCTTTTTAGTACAGGGGTTTCCTTGAAGTAAATAATTGCTATTTTTGTTGGACTTGGGTTAACAAGAATAGCTGTGGAAATAAATCTGGTCTTTTTATGTCCTTTTGAGGTTGTCAAAATGTCTTACCTCAGCCTGGACTGCTAACTAAAGAATCAATATTGACAAAGTTTATTAGCAGAAATTATACCAGTACAAATACTATTTTGCCAGGATAGCACTTCTTGCTTGGTGAGCTGCCAGAAGTGATACTGGTTTTGCAGTTTCCATCTGTATCATATGTAGAACTATTATTGCATACTCTTCTCTGGGTAAAAAGCTGTAAGGATGGCTGGGCCCAAAGGGTTGTGGTGAATGGAGTTAAATCCAGGTGGTGACCAGTCACAAGTGGTGTTCCCCAGGGCTCAGTACTGAGACCAGTTCTGTTTAATATCTTCATCAATGGTCTGGATGAGGGGATCGAGTGCACCTTCAGTAAGCTTGCAGGAGATACCAACTTGAGCAGGAATGTAGAGCTACTTGAGGGTGGGAAGGCTCTATATACACAGGGATTGGACAGGCTGGATCAAGGGACAAAGCTAGTTGTGTGAAGTTCAACAAGGCCAAGCACCAAGTCCTGCACTTGGGTCACAACAACTCCATGCACTGCTACGGGCTGGGGAAGAGTGCCTGGAAAGCTGCCTGGAGGAAAAGGACCTGGAGGTGTTTGTCAACATACAGCTAAACATAAGACAGCAGAGCACCCAGGTGGCCAAGAAGGCCAATAGCATCCTGGCTTGTATCAGAAATAATGTGGCCAGCAAGACTAGGGAAGTGATCATCCCCCTATATTTGGCACTGGTGATGCCACACCTCAAATATTTTGTTCAATTTTGGGTCACTCACTACAAGAAGGACATCGAGGTGCTGGAGCATGTTCAAAGAAGGGCAACAAAGCTGGTGAAGGGTCTAAAGAAGACTTACGAGGAACACCTGAGGGATCTGGGGTTGCTTAGCCTGGAGAAAAGGAGGCTCAGAGGAGACCTTATCACTCTCTACAATTACCTGAAAGGGGGTTGTAATGAGGTGGGTGTTGGTCTCTTTGCCCAGGTAACAAGCTATAGGACAAGAGGAAATGGCCTCAGGTTGTACCAGAGGAGGCTTATGTTGGCTATTAAGAAAAGTTTCTTCACCAAAAGGGTTGTAAAGCACTGGAACAGCATGCCCAGGGATATTTAAAAGATGTATAGACATGGTGCTTAGAGACATGGTTTAGTGATGGACTTGGCAGTGCTGGGTTAATGGCTGGACCTGATGATATTAAGGGTCTTTTCCAACCTAAACTATTCTATGATTTTACTCCAGTGAGCCTAGTGTAGGAAACCTCTTGGATGCAGATTATTCCTTCCAGTGGCAGCTCATCTGAGGACATGACCCTTTAGCCCTTCATCTTTTAGTTACAGATGAAGCTCCATATTAATTACTAAATTAATATTGTCTAAAAGAATCCATCTGGTTCTGATGTCACTGTCCAATAGGCCATCTGTTATGAGGTCTTAAATACAGCATAAATTCTTCCATGGTAGTCTTGACTAACCCCAAAATTGGAAATGAGGACTCTTGTAGCAGATCGCAATAAGATCTGTTAAGTTCTTTTAATATTTTGGTAAGCCAAAACTTACTTAGCTAAGCATTAGCCCTGACTTTCTGAAAAGGGATCCCAAGACAACTGGATGAGTATCCAGAAGAATTTTAGTGGGCACGTATTTTTCATTTGGCATTCATCTTCTGTGATATGAGCTCCCTTGTTCATCTAATCTATGTTAGAAATTTGTTACATGATCTGATACTGAAGATCCTGAAATGCTAATTCACTACCTGAATATTCTGAAAGGATCTGGCACTATTTCTCTGGCCCTGAATGTTTTGGAAACTGCAACACAAAAGTTGTCTTTATATGTCCCGAGTTTAAAATTTCTAAGCCAATGAAGCAAATAGTTTGCCCAGTAAGGGAAAGGGATTGTATCCAATCAGGGGAAACAAGTCTACTGGAAATGAGTCCAACTGTATCCAGTGCTCTGGGAAACTTCCTGCTTTCTAACAGAAAGGTCTGCAAGACTTAAAGAAATCATGCTTTAGTGGCAGGCAGGTAGTATAATTCATTCACTTCCGTATTGTTGCTGACAACTTGTGACACATTTTCCTTTTATTTTAGATCATAAAGAAGCAGGATCTGTTTGTATGTTGAATAAAATGCAATAGGAAAAAAAAATAGACCTGATAAATTCCTCAGATATCTGTGACTCCTCATACCCATGTGCCTTCTGTGCTGAAGTTTAACATCAAGCACTGCTTTTAGAATGGGCACTACAGCAAACCCTTGTCTGGCCTTAACCTCTAAATTTCAAAGGCTACCCAGCAAGAAACAAAACTTCAGTGGAACAGATAAAAAAAAGATCCTTCTATGCCTTTTTACAAGTGTTACAAAGTCTATATCACATGGGATACAGAAACTGCAGTTGAGTGGCATAGAAGATACAGCACTAGCAGTGCCATTGCCAGTGTCATCCTAACTGAATAGAGGAAGTTTGATTTTTACAGACACATTTTCTCTTGAGACATGTAAGCTGCGGAACCTTGCCCAAGTGTTTCCTTATAGAACATGCTTTGGTTATATGAATTTCAGACTTGCTGAAACCAGAGACATACCAGAAAGATCAGTAGCTCTCAGGTAACTCTGACCAATTACTTCTATTCTACTTGTAACAGCAGCATCTTTTAAGAAGAAGTTTATGCTGCCTGAAATCAGAATTGCAATTTAAAATCAAATCCTTTCTTTTGTAATAATCACCAAAATTTGTGTTTTTCCAACATTACACTTTCATTTTAGTAAATAAAATCACTAATTTGCATTTTGGCAGATGTATTCATGACAGTTCAAAGAACACTGCATTATTTTTGTTTCTAGATCTACTTACAGAATAGGTAGGTCTTTGATCTGGAAAACCAGAAAGCTAACCTTGTATCTATGCCATTTAGTACTGCATGTTAAATATGTTTGAAGCAGAAAAAATATAGAAAACCTGTGAGTTCTCTGTGATAGATATCAGATCCTCTTGTTAAACTTATAGATGAATTTTGCTAGGAGGAAACACTGAAGGAGAAATTATTGGAATACACAGCTGCAATAATGATTTTTTTAATTATAGTAAAGGGTACATTTTAATATGGCGCTCCCACTCAACCATACTTGGAGTACCACAACTCTCTTGAGCTGTAGAAGTGGAGTTTCTTCCTCATAGCCTATGACTGACATTGCAAAAGTAACATCAATACTACAATGAAAGGTCAGGATTTTTCCATGAGATAATTAAAATGCAGTGACAACTCTGGTAGCTAGTTCAGCAAGTCATCGTGGGGTAGCTGATAGTCCTGTGTAGACTTCTTCCATGTGAAATACAGAGCTGATGAGACAGGAATTAATCAAAATGGCACTGGCACTGCCTTTCGCATAGAAACCTATCTTATGATATCCTATTATTGCAGTTTGTTATCATGTATTAAATTGCAGCCCCTCAGAATTGGACAACATGTTTTGTCTCCTTTTCCTTGCTTGTGATCATCTCTACAGATGTGTGTAGTCCTTACAGGTTGCAAAGAAATAGGAGAATATGGGGTTTTTTTTTATTCTTGGTGGGTGTCTGTCAGAACTGTTTTGCTTAATAACATCAGCATTGTTTGGACTGATGTTAACTGTAGGGTTTAACATTGACTTACTGCAAAATAGAACTGTTGTAAATGTTCCTCTGAAGATGCTTCTGTTCTTCTTCCACATTGCTAAAATTTTTGTCTTATCACAGAGATCAGTAAATGTCAGGGACTTTTAATTCCTTTTCTCCTTGCAACATTTTTCTATATACTTGCTTTTCTGTTTTCTTTTCCTAGTCTAAATTGTCCTTACTTTGTACTGTCCAGTGTTGCATCTGAAACTCCAGTAATGCAGCAGAAGAATTATTTCATGTGTTTTGTGAACTATACATAATTCTGTTGTCTATCTCATACAGGCGTGATATTTCTTATTCAGAGTGGTTTCAGTCTACAACAACCTCACACTTTCTTCTGATAAACTTCTACCTAACCTACTATTTACTATGCTGTATTATTATAGCTGATTATTCCTGCCTACATGCAGAACCATGCACTTGACCTTACAAAATTACATCCTATGGTTTTAAGGTTTTAAGATGATTTCTTAGCTAAATGAGGATCATTTGAATTTAGTAATGTTCTCCAACATGCAAGCAGTCCAGATAATTTGCAATATACTCTCTAATACAAAAATCGGACCCTTTTGAGAGAAACAAAGCCAAGCTTTCAGTGTTTTTCAGTGTCTTTAGGAGGATGTTGTCCCTTGAGTGGGAAGTTTTGGTTTCAAATGGCAGGAAGCAGTACATTTTTCTATCCTTCACAGAGACTGGACAGGAGCTGGGTTTTCTACAGTGGATCAGCAAGTGGAGGTGAATGTCAGCATATGTCGATGAATGTCAGTGAACAATACCAGCAGTATTAATCCCTTGCTTTTCTTATTTTCACTGTGTGCTAAGAAAAAAAAAAAAAAAAAGAGGCTGAGACTTTTGAGACAAGGACAGGATTACCAGGAAGGGTGGAAATTGGGTAAGTCTCAGAAATTTAGCACCAAAGAGGTTCAAAAAGGTCTAGAAACTACTAATGGAAATGGTTTATCAGTCTCTGAATGAGCCTTCACTCTCACTTGGAAGGACTGATTAGAATACGAGCACCTTTACCTTTTTATCATGGAAGCCTTTATGATTACTTTCAACCTCCTGGTGGTTATTCCTAACAATATCACCAATTCCCATAGAAATCAGGAGCATGAGTCAATGGTCAGTGAGACAGATTAATCCAGAAAATCCAAATCTGATCACTAGGTGGGTTCCCTCGGTACCTGAGGAGACCATATCCAAAAAAGCATATTTTATTTTGAGCCTGGGAGTGATGGCTGGAAGCCTCATAGCCTTAGAGTTGTGGCTCTTCCTTTTCCACTTCTGGAGTTTGATTGCTCCTAGCTGTTAGAGCAGTGTGCTTGTCCTCGGCTGCATACAGACTGAAGCAGGAGCTCAGTTCAAGCTGGTGTTCAGACAGACATTACTGCAGTGTAGACCTACCTTTAGTAGGTAAAACTGAAAAGCACCAGGGGGTGGCTGTACAAAAAGCTGTAGACTTATACTATTGGCATTATGTGTAACATAGATCAGCAATGCTTAAGAACCTTTACATAAATTGTTTCTTTTTTTTTTGTGATATTTTTATTTCCTGAGCAGGTCTTTGACTGACACAAAATGGAAGCAGTTCTACAGAGCAAAAAGTGTCTGTCTCTCATTGTTTCCTGATTTTACCTTGTTAGAAATGTAAAAATGGTAATGAATCTATGAAATGTTAGATTTCCACTCTCCTTTGCAGGTGAAGGACTGTCAGGAAGATCTGTGGAAGTTATTCTTGCTGTTACTTTGTGTATACTTTCAGTTGTTCTTCTGGTGGCAGCAGTATATGCTTTTGCAAGGTGAGATTTATGTATCCTTGCCATACTGTGTATGAAAGCACTCAAAAAACAGTCCTGTAAATGGAACCAGTCTGACATTTCAAAATGTATTGCTTTTTATTTTCTTTTTGTTGTTGTTTTGTTTTGTGGTTTTTTGTTGTTATTGTTGTTCTGTGGTTTTGGTTTTGTTTTGTTGCTTCTGTGTTGTTGTTTACATAGAAATTTAGGGAGGGATTCACAAAGGTTTTTTTAATCTCCATAGATGAAGGAGAAAAGACAACTTCTCTAGAGGGTAGATGAAAGCCTATTTTACCCTTCCAAGCCACTTCTCTATTGACTCAAGGATAGAGATCAAAGTGTCAGCTGACTGGTTAGCATGATGGCTAACCCTATTGACAACTTGATATGAAATAAATATTCAAAACTCTGTTTCCTTCTTACTAATAAACTCAGCAGTTAAATACATCCAAGTAAGGAATTTTAGACAACCTACCTGCTGGATTTGACTAAATTACACTGTTGGAAGTGAGAACAGAATAAAGGCCAAAGAAGGAATCCCAGCAACCATTTCTCACTTGCAGCCTGTCTAATGAAACTATTGACGTATGTATCCTTAAATCTTTTGCATGTTTTATTTTTACTATTTTCTGTTTAGAATTCGTCAAAGGCAAAAAGAGGGAGGCACGTATTCCCCGCGAGATGCTGAAATTATTGACACTAAGTTCAAACTGGATCAGTTGATCACAGTGGCAGACCTGGAGCTGAAGGATGAGAGATTTACACGGTAAGCATACTCCTTAGGCAAAACAGTAGTCCAAAGGGGCTGTAGCCATGACCCCTTTCTGACCTTTGCTTGTTTGGAAGTGTTTGTGGTGTTCTTATTTACACAGGTCACTGAGATCCTCTTTCAAAGAATGACCTCCATCCTCAAGACACTTCTCACTAGCTTTTAGAAAATCACTTAATCTTCAGCTCTTTTTACAACAAGATAAAGATCTAAGTGCAAATCACCATTTAATTGTGTTAGCAAAAAAAAAAAGGCTACATATTTTTAAACATGCAGAATTTCTGAGTTTCTTTAATGGCCAAGTGTTTTATGTAGACTGCAAACCTACACAAGCATTTTGAGAGTCAAACTCCCAGAAGTCACAGTCATCTAGTTCAGGAACAAATCTGTCATTATTTAATTGACATGCTTTAGAAAACTTTTTTTTTTTCACTGAGAGATTTGCATAACATCTGGGTTTTCATGGAGCTGAGCACATGGTTGTCCTGACATCTACTCCTTTAAGGTGCATGCAGCAATTCCAAATTATTAATATTTTCTGTCTGACAAAGAATCATGTCACAGATATTTATCAGAAGGAAAGCTGCTCTTTCTAACTGACAGAGATATGGATATTATTCACCAAATAAATGTAATGATGTTTCTCAATAATATAAGACATCCAACTGAGTTAGAAATGTTTGGTGAGCATTCTTTACCTGCCCGTATTTTCCCTGCTGTGTCACAGATGAAACACTGTGGTAGGCAGTCTCCTTAAAGACGAGAAGCCTAAAATAGTCTTGCCCTAGAAGTCAGGCATCCTACTGTTGCAGACTAGGAATAGCTGAAAGATGAAAGGTTGTAGCTCTTGACCTAATTTGTTTGAATGTGTATATGTCTATGTGTGTGGTACAGAGTAAGTTGATTGCATGTACAAACCTGTTCAAGACAGTGCACACAGGAATGGCTGCTTGTAACAGATGAGAAAACATACTATGAATCATCTGGAAATCATCGATGTAATGGATGTGGTATGTTCTGTGTGGGGCACGTCATTCAGAGAGTGTTGTTTGGTACCTGCTAAAACAGCAGAAAACATTCTTTGAATACAGAGCCATTGCCAACGCATTGTGATAACTGTGACTCATATAAATGATCTTGATGGATCTTCAAAATGGATTTGTTTCCAATCTTTTAGCTGAATAAGAATAGTACTAATTTTGTTTATATACTAAAATATTAATGGATTTTACTTCCAGATACTCTTCATTTTTCTTTAGACGCAAGGAGATATTTGTCATCCAGTAAGTTTTTATATTATTGAAGCAACCTGGTGTGTTTTCCATTCCATTCTCTTAACCTGTATGCTACCATACTATATTGAATGACATAGTCAATCAAAATGAAATGTCACTCTTTGCAGCTATACTAATGACAAACAGTGGTATTTGTCACCATGAAATCATGTTTCTTTTTAGTCCCTAATGTTAAGATAGAAGAGTTCCACAACTATTTTGAAATAAATCAAGGTAATTTTTATATGGAAATTATAACAGATTATGGCACTGTAGCATTGGTATATACAACCTATCCTTGAAGCAAAAGTAGTGCAAAGGTGACATAAGACACTATTTCTTTCCTTTGGCAGTTAGAATGTATGCATGTAAAGGAATATCTCCTTTTTTCTCAACTGCCTTTTCTATTGACTTACACTGCAGCTGTTTTGCACTATGCCACTACAATCTCAGTAATGTATCAACACAGTCAAATCATTTGTTAGTTTGCAGAGTATTATTCTGCCACTTTTCTGTGTAAATTGTGTGTAATTTAGATTTATACAGTCTCAGACTCTACAGAGTAATTGCAATCTCTTAGTATTTCATATGTGTGCCTCATTATGTGTTCTAGGCACAGCAAGGACTTTACTGAACAGTGCTTCAGCAGTTTTAGTTACATCACCTTTAATTAGTCAGTGTCACATTTTAATTTGCAATTTGTCATGTCCTTCCATCCTTTTTTTTTTTTTTTTTTTACTTTCTTCCGTCCCCACTCCTTTAATGGCCAAAAGCAAAGACTATGTTCTTCTGCCATTCTTGTAAGGTACATAGTGTAACTGTTAAATTTTCAATTATTATTTTTCAAACAGTAGTGGCACTGAAACTACAGGAGGCTCCTTGCCCAGGTCCTTTGTTGGACATTATGACAAATTGCTGAAGTTTGAAGTACAAGAACTAATGGAGAGTTCCTCAGGACAGAATTCCTGCCATCTTTTCAAGTGATAAATTATTTTAAGTCAATAAATGTTCTGTGGGACTTTACTACATAGCATACATAGAGTAATGACAGGCAGGATATCCTTTGTCTGCTCAAAACTTTTTTATTTTAATATGACTTTTTTAAAGCTTTAAAGAATGTTTCAATATGTGTAAGATTCTGTTCTGGTAATGTAAGTGACTAAAAGAGACATTTCAGGGGTCTCTAATGCTGCCTTTCATATGGATTCATCCTTCCTGGTAAAGAAGAGTTATCAAGAAGCTGGCATAAGCATGGCAACATGCACCAAGGCAGCTTACTGTTAAAACTAATGTCTAAAATGTTTTTGCTGTCTATTTTCAGACATCCACAGTTACACCATGGACGAACTTCTGTACATGTTGCCTTTTGGGAGTAGATATGTAGAAGTCAATCACAGTCCCAGTTCTTGTGTTATCCTTATCATTCTCATGATTTGTGGTTAAAGCAGTGACATGTTAGCATGTTAAATTACAGTATTACATGTTGATGACTACAGTGTATCCTTCACAAATTTACCGTGCATCACTGCATCTGAACAAGCTACTACCAAGTGTTGGCTTCAGTTAGTCAGCTGTGTTTGCAGAGCTTGCTGTGTTGCAGGATGCTGGTTTCAGTTCATGGCATCCTGAAATCAGATGAGGAAAACATAGATGGGCATACTCCTTTTCCAGGATGGTTTGTTTGTATTTCTTGGATAGCAGTAAATCAGCTGAAATCTTGTTCAGCTAAGTATATTTCTACACTGAGAGGCTGATGGGGAGTTTGTGTGAGAATCTTAAGTGATAAAAGAACAGTATAGTTTGTTGGGGTTTTTTTTGGTTGGTTGGTTGCTTTTTTTGTTTTTTGTTTGTTTGTTGGTTGGTTGGTTTGGTTTTTTGTTTTGTTTTGTTTTGTTTTGGGGTTTTTTGTTTGGTTTGGTTTGGGGGTTTTGTGTGTGTGTGTGTTTTTTGGTTTTTTGGTTTTTTTCCCCTGTATCTACTAATCATCCTATTCAGTGCTTATTTGAAGGAAATGCTTTGGAAACCAGGTGATTTCTCATCTCTCAGATGGTGTATTATTTATCATGTTAGCTACTATAAATCAGTAAAAGCATGGACTTGCAGCTGACACAGTTTATCCACAGAATCAATATCCTCTAGCCTGCTCCATGAGATCCTTCTTGACTGCTTCTCCTACACAGTCTCTTCAGACATTCTTTAATACTTAGTGGATCACAGCTTATCATCTTGGGTCATATGCTCAGAAAATTAGTGCAGTTGGTATCACATGAGAAATAAAAAATAGGAAAATGTGTTTCTGTTCTGTAAGAATATGACTGGAAGTATTTTTTTTATCATTCTTAGCAGATTGAAAATTCAAAAACTTGAAAAGTTTAATCAATCAAAACTCAGCAAGTGTTCAGTGTAGATTAATCAGAACATTTTATTCCACACATTTTATGACTTTTTACTATTAATTATTTGTCTTACAAAAATTAGTTCAGTAGAAACCCCATCAAATTTAAACATGCCACATGTCCCATTTTACCAGTTTTGAAACTTTTTAGGGGGTCAACATTTTTTTGTCAAATCAGAAAATTCATGGCAAATCCCAGTTCCCAGTAGTAATTTTTTTAACATAGCGGTGATCAGAAAAAAAAAAATCCTTTAAATCCTTCAGTGTTTGAAAATTACTAATACTAGCTAGTACATATACACTATCTCTCAGCAAGTCTTTGTTAAGCAATTAATTAATGGGATGTAGTTTCAGAGGGTATGGTTAAGCAATTAATTAATGGGATGTAGTTTCAGAGGGTATGTAGGGAATTAAGTCCTACTGAATTCAGTGGAAAATGAGATTTGCTTTCTGAAGCCAAAATGCTAGCTTTGAATGTTTAGGCATAAGGTGATCTCCATGATGGTGGAGATGGTATGAGACAGGTGATAACAGAAACAACCCTTGTTTAAAAGACATAGTCCATCAGTCTAAACTGGTTTAAACATCAATTCATTAAGCACACTGAATATAAATACACTGGGGCCTCTCATTACTTGTAACATATCTATAGGGTTTTGCAACTCACTTTTCAAAGCAGACATTCATCTGCTGTGAATAGATTCTGTTACTAAATTTTTAGGGTGCACCAGGTTTGATGAGAGACAAGTAACTCTTCCCTGTTCCAGGTGCTGGAACTTTTCTGGCACCCTACTTTTGCAGTGGTTTCTGCAGCAAGGATAAGGCTTGTAGGTCCCCATTTCTTAAAATCCTTCCTTGAGAAGTTGCACCTTGTGGTGGATGCTTTGAGGCTTTTGTTTCATTCTACGTGAAACAACTTGTCAATAAATGGGGCACAGATTGACAAGAAATATTTCTGAATTACACAGACACTGTAACCCTTGCAAATACCAAGTAATTAGAACTCTATAAGGAAAATTATTGTATATAGAACTATTGTCTGATCTCACCTTTCCTGTATTTTTGAGAATTCAGTACGTGTCTATTTTCGAGGTAACACTTCTGCACACACAGTACTTTCTCTAGATCAGTCTGTTTCTTCTCTCTTTCAGTGGGGATAGGCATGGCTCCTGTCACCTTTTTGTTCAAGTTTCCCTTTAGTAATCAATCATAAAAACTAGGGTTCCTGAGCTTTCTATCCCAAGAGTACAAAGTTTGTGAATGTACATGTCCTGATACAATAAGAGAAATGGCCATGTGCTCTCTTTCCTTAGACTTTAATATTTAGGAAGGGTTAAGCTCCACATTGCTTTCAATTAACTTGCTAAAAATTAGTTCCTCCATTGGTCCTAGGAAGTGTCAGTGGTGCTTATGAGTTAAGCCTTTTGCCTACAGACCCATTTCATTTTTTTTCTATTTTGACAAAGTTTTAATTCCCTGTGGATTTCAGATGATTGACCCAGAGAGAAAGCCAAGTCTGTGTGACAATATGGTCTTCAGTTACCACTGCCAACACAAATAAATGGCTTCTTTCTAGCTCTATCATAAGTAATCTGAGTGGGATTCAGATTTTTGATAGACTTCAAAAAAATCCCACACATGAAACAATACACTGTTTTAAAAGAAAATCAGACTTAAGGCAATAAAGCATTCTTTATCTTAGAGAATGTTTTTCTTTCCTAGTTTCAAAGTCAGACAAGTAGGAATCTGGAATTGTCCAGCTGAAATAGGGAAATTTGCAACTTCACAGTTTGATTCTAAGTTGTGCTAATCAAGATCTAGTGATCTAGATCTATATGCTTGTGTTTTATACAGAAGACTGGGAAACATGGAGAACAAGATTACAAATAGATGAATATTTTTTTCATTGATAAAATACTATAGGTTTATTGTTACATATTCCAGGTCAAGATATTTGGAAAAAATATTAAATTTTGAGGCCTGACGATACCAAAACTGAGCATAGCTGGAAGTCTTTAGTCAACATACAGAATTGTTGTTGATTCTCATGAAGAATCAAAAATCCCTCATGAAGATTCTTACACAACAAAGGCAACATCTTTGCCAGTCTTCAAGTTAGACATTAAATCACATATAAGCATTTACTTTAAATCATCTTATTTTCTGAGCTGTCAAGCCAATACAATGTGCATTTGCTACCAACAGAAGTGTGAGAGTTCAGTAGCTCTAAAAATCAAATTCTTCACTTAAATGCCCACAGATAGGTGAAAGTGTCAATCTGTAGATGCCTCACTTTAAAAATGTTTACTCCTTGTGAAAGATAACATATGATTATGCCTTAAAAAACCCTCACCTGTTATTAATATTAAAAATTAACTAGAAAGCAACATATGTAACATTGTTTAATTAATTTACTGAGCTATTTTGGTGCTTTACTTCCCTGCTTTGAGTGAAAGTAAAAAAAGCCCAGAAATTTAGTTGAGGAAGATGGTGTTAATAATGCTGCTTTTCTCCTATGTTCTTTGCTGTTGAATCCATGTACCTTCAGCACTGAAGCACTAAATGACCCACCCAGGTTGCTTATGTACAGCATAGATACAATTTTTATTTCCTAATGACCAAATTGCATTTGCTTACTGCAAATTAAGTGCAGTAAGGCCCTAATTTCTGTCAATTTGAGAGGAGAAAAACCAACAGCATTCAAAAACTTACCAGGATATGACCTGGGACATGATTTTCTTTCTGTTGCTCTATGATGAAGGTAAGTGAATTCAAAGGAAAAACAGGTGTAATTTCTTTGGAGAGACTGCTTATAATTTTGTCCTGAAAAAAGGCCTACAGAACTCTACTTCCTACTGAAAGACAAATATATCTGCGTGCAGTGCATGCACATATTGGCACAGCTATTAAGAATAGGTTTTCTTCTAATAGTACTGTTGCCACTACTATTAGAAGGTAGTTTCGTCTGCCTTGTAATGCAAACAGCATGAGTGATACAATAAGCACTAGCTAGATGTCCAAGCATCCTGAATAAATATAGTTGCATGCTTTGTCATCTTATTACTTTCTTTTCCATTCTAAAGATCTCCTTCAGTTGTCCTAGTAAGCACTTTGAGTTTGAGCCTTTTTCTGTGAATTCTTACACTTCTTTTTACTCCGGTGAGATTGACCCAAGGCTTTCATAGTCAGTTTGCTTTGTTTGAAGAGAACTGTCATAACAAAATATGCACCACAAAGGCATCTTTAGAACCTTTGAAATTAACTTCTCCAATGCTTAATAATATATAATTCAACAATTGTGTTAATCTCATTATCTAATTTAAATATTTAAGAATAACTTCAGAAACCAAAATATTTTTAAAGCAAATGGTTGTCTTTTCTACTAACATTATGGCATTTGATTTTGTACTATATAACTTTTTTGTGATATTTGTATGTAAGAATGTCTGATTTTTGAAAAGACAAAACATATAAAAGGTATACTTACAGCTTTTTTGAAGAGGAAAGTTATTTTTTGAACTGTATTACTTCAAACTTTTGGGCTTGGCCTTTTATGCAGGCTTTGTGATTCTGAGTGCCCAAAGTTTGGTTTCTAAATCCATAATGTTGAGACATTCTTAAAATGCATTCAGAAGTGATGATGATGACTAAGTTTCAAGGCTATCTGAAAGTCCCCTGTGTATAGATCCTCGTGTAGCATCTTCATGAAACCTGCTGTGGGATCAAGTTAAGGATTCAGTATGTAGCACAGTGTTTAAAATCACCATGCACCAGATAGAGCACTGAAAATGTAAAAATGAGCATGAAAACAGGCATTTTTAAAAATCTTTTGAAAAGCAGCCGTAGCTGTTTGGTTTCTGTAGAGGCACAACAAAAGCTTGAGTCATCTTATTTTAGATATCTGTATAAAATTATATGAAATCACACCCATTTCTCTTCATTGATTATAAAAGTAATCTAGAGTGACTAGCTCAGAAATGGTTGTCTGTATTCCGTCAGATGAATCCTATCCTTGCTCTCTGAAGCAGCCGTTAGAAAAATGATATTGAGTACATAGTGTAAAATGAAGCCTGACAATGTATATGAAGTAGAGTGCTGGAAGTATGGATTTCCTAGGCCACATGAACCCAGAGCACTGTAAAATGATCTGAAGAGAATTATAGAAACTGTAACTACCATATCCATGTCTGACAATACCTGAGATAAGAACTAAGCAAGACAATCACCCAAGATATCTGACATAAAATAGTATCTGAATCCATGAAAGAAAGAAATTTTTACTTATTTCAGTATTTCTTCTAAAACCTATTAACATGCACAGTATTGGTCAGCTCTCAGCTTGCTATACTTAACAAAAATCTCTGTTGCAGGTTACTTAGTTATAGAAAATCCATCAAGTAAGTTGATTAAAGATTTTTATGTTGTGGTTATTAGTAAATCTCAATGTGTGGTTCTCTCCTCTATGTTTAATAGAAAAAAAAAAAAACTCAAGCTGCGTATAAATCATAAAAGCATGACTAATTGCATGGTAACAGGAGAAATGCTTTCTCTCTCTCTGGGGTGAAGCTTGCATGTCTGTGTTTTAGCTTGGGAAGTAATACAGGGATATTTAAACTCCTCAGGGTTTAAAAACCATGTCATTATGAGAATGAGGTCACTGCAATATTTTATATGTCTAAAACATTGCAATGTATAAAATGCTTTCTGTGCCACAAAGAAGTATTATGTACTTCAGAATGCAATGATAACTTCAGAAATTTCCATTATTATCAAAACCTTGCACTGGAATGCTGTTACCTGTAAAAACAATCCTACTCTACAGTGCTGTTATTAGCAACATTAAAAATTTGGTGAAGGGGAATGACAAGGGGAGAAAATGCTTTTATTTTACGTGACTGAAAACAAACCAAATAAGCATTCTGTAAGCAATTTAGAATTTTCTGCCTATAAGCAGCAGTTTCTACTGAACTGAAAACACTGTTTATTAATAAACTGCAGTTAAATAAGAATAAAAAGAATGACCAAATTCCTTACAGGTTTCTAATTCTTCTGTCATTACTTTCAGGCCAATAAGCAAGAAATCCTTCCTCCAACATGTTGAAGAGCTTTGCACAAACAACAACCTAAAGTTTCAGGAAGAATTTTCGGTATGTTGCTAGCAGTTGTCACAACATCGCAAGACTTTCAGTCATTTCATGTGTCACATTTCATGTCCATTTTAAGCAGGCAAGGCCGTGAAGGACTCTGGCCTTGATAATCAATACCCAATTACCAGGTTGATTGTTTAGAAAGTAATATTACACTGATCTGGATTTCGCAATCTACACTGCAACCTGATCAGAATTATTCAACAAAAGTTTCAGCAAAAGATGATGTTCTTTAGACTTTGATCATTTGCAAGAACACCATAATATTTATGCTTTCACACATGTAGTGATGCACATGTATATTTATAATGTTTATTTATAAATATTTTTCTAACATATATGCAGGTATATTTGACTGCTTTCGGTAAGTTCATTTTCCTGAGTGATGATGACCTCAAAAACACAGCTGACATTTATTCTGTGAAATAGTCAGACCCCAGTCCTACTGCCATGGAACTCAGGAATGTTTTTCTTTCATAAGTTTCAGTACAGAAAGTAAAAAGTTTGTGCATGGTGCTTTGCTTTTTGTTCCTCTACAAATAATAGGTCATAGTTGTCATGTTCTTGAAAATAGCCTCCATGTGAATTGCCTCCACCTCCTTATGCGAGTAGGTAACCACATCATGCCTGTCTTTCTGAAAAGAGATCAGCTTTCAAAATATATTACATACAATGTTTATATACTTCCAAGTTTAAATCACAAATTTGTCACTATTTTCATTAAGTAACATTTTACTGCTATCATTTTTTTCCTCAACAGTATCCTCTCTTCTTATTTTAGAATCTTTATCATCATCATTTTTAACACATACAGTCATTTTCCCTCACAAGAGCAATTTGCCAGTCTCCAGTGATTTTATTATTTTGGATTAATAGATTTACTGTGAATTACTTACCAGTTGGATTAACAAAAGAAGACTTAACAATTGGCTTTTCTTCTTTGAGATTATAATATTTCAGTCTGTGAGGGAAAATCATCAAAAGTGCAAAAAGATTAATGGTATTTCCTACAGCTTTTTTGTTATGCTCCTTAGGTAAAAATGGTCTGGATGTAATAATTAAAAGCACCATAAAATTATCTGAGCAATAAAGTAAGGAGAACTTTTTTCCAAGAGCAGAAGTGTTATTTCACTTGAACAAGAGTGATTATAGTTATATTATGCATGACTGAAGAGATGAAAAGTTTTACTAGCAATAGCATTTTCACATATTAACGTTCATCACTGTAAAGCTTCTAGTATTACTTTCTTTAGGTGTGACCCACACTGGATAAGCCATACAGCACTGGAATGCCTTAAAACTTAAACAATAGTGTTTTATCAAACCATAATCTTGACAGTCCATTTCAAATCTAGAGAAATGCAAGTAGCTGAGGCCTCATTCAACTAAATTATATAGTCAACTTATCAACAGCTTTATTTGTCATTTGGGCTTCCATTTTTTTTTTTTCCTCTCTGAGCTTCAGCTTCTATGTTTCAGAGCTTAGGGATATCTTTCCAGATGACTTGTCCAAGGGCAGGCAGGATTTCAGGAAAAGTCCAGTCCCTGACTGAGAGAATACCATCTGTAGCACCTGCTTTATCAGATGAGCAATAGGATTGACAGTGCACTTGAAATGACATCAGAAATTACAATGCACAGAATCAGGCAATGCACACAACAAACAAGCAGACCTCATGACCTACATTGTTTCCATCCCCGTTCATCATTTTAAATTTCACATAAATGGCTGGAGGCTCCTACAATGTGTGGAGGAGAGATGAGGTCAGGATATAAACTCATGGACTCATGGAATATCTCATAATTAAAAATATAGTGCTGAGCTTGCTTGGGCTCTGGCCATCTCTGTACTAGTAATTTCAAGTATACCAGGAACTGGACATGAGAATATGGTCATTTATTTTTAATTTATTTGATAATAAACTATTAGTGTATTCCCTGCCTTGAATTTGGACTGTTTCAGCTAGCAGACTTCCTGGACAATTCCAAGATGTGTTTTGGTAGGTAGTCTAGGGATCATTTACAATAGGCAGTTTGTAGGCAACAAACCTTTTTTTGGCGTTTTCTAGCATAAATGTAGCTCTTTCCATTTCACTTAGTCTTAGAATCCAGGGACATTCCTGGTGTCATCTAATTTGCTGGACTGACCAAGCTGCTGTGGCTGGAGATCTCCAGGGTTCTATCTTGGTCCTCATGTGGACATGACCTGTGTTTAAAAGTGATGAGAAGACCATCTGGACCTCACTCAGAATGGATCTAGATCCATGTCTTGTCAGAAAAGACAAGTTTAAAGAAACCATAGGGAGCTACCGTAACTGATGGTGTGCACCACCTAGCTGATATTCCAACTTCCAGCTTTCCAGATGATTCATGTATCTCTCAATACCTTTGTGAAATAAAGTTTCTCTAGTAACAGGCAAATTCAGGAAACAGAAATATTTCTGGAAGTTTTTTACAATAAGGTTTGTTCATTAATAAAAAAGTGAAATACTGCTGAATGTCACCACAGTACCATAGAAGTACAACAGTAAACAAAGTGCAAAATAATTATTTCAAAGCTTTGTAAGCCTGCAAATAAATATGGGTTTTGCAGCAAAGTGTTATTGAAACTGGGAATCCAAATAGTCTCTCCCCAGTTCTGAAATTACTCAGACTGAAGTCCATACTGATGCAGAGAACAGGTATAGGCTTTTGAGCACTTGTTCAGATTCTGTTCATTGCAAAAATAACACGATCGGTGCCTCTTTTTCCTCTCTGCTACAAAGTACTGTACCACAGTGCTGCTTCTGTACTAGTTAACTGGCAAGCTGTCAGAGAAGTGAGGCAAATGAGGCAGGTTAAAGTTCATATGATGTATGCGTGATATGGGATCCCATGGCCTATATCACCAGCAAAATGCCATAAGCATTTAGGCTGTGTTCTTCCTTCATGCAGTGTTCAATGACAGAAATCTTGTGGGAGAGTTTCAGCTCTCAGAATGAGTGTAATTTTAATGTGTTCACCCTTAGCTGTACTTTACTGTTCTTATAAAATCCTGAAATCACTCTACTGTGTCTGAGAACAGAAATCTTTCTCCAGGTTCATTATAGTATTGGGGCACTACTTCTCTAAAGGATTATTGAGACAAAAGGCAGAGGCAAGTGAACAAGTAAAAGAAATGTGGCAGAGGTTGATTCAAAGACAAGACTTCAAATCAATGAGTGCCTTTAAAGATATTTTTCTACTGTATGTTAAAGTCCTTAATTTAATTTTCTATTTACTTCATGTCTGTTAACCATGTTTTTAAATTTATTATCATACAGATATAAATGTAAAATCAGCCATTCGTTGTGAGGCGATTTTAAGTGAGAAATGTTCATTTTAGAAGGGGTATAATCATAAACTTTTCTTCCCTAGGAAACATAGATATAAATAGAGATTTTGAAAGGCATAGATGGGATCTAGTTCCTTGTTAATTTTCAAAGGGAGACAAGTATCTAATTGTTCTCTGCAATTCTTCTCCTAATTCTTTCCCCAAGGAATATTTCAGAGCTAGGAAGGGAATTCAGGTCCCTTTGCTTTCATCATGAAACCATCTTTCCCCTCCTGTTCAGAAGGACCTGCAGTTATATTATTGAGGACATGATTATAGAAGTGAAGCAGTCCTCATGCTTCAGGCCATAGGATTTTTGTCAGGTGGTGAAAGAAACAGATTTCTTATGGGATAATACTACATATAATACAGTTCAAGGGTTTTGAGCTTTCTTTTGTATGTCAGACATTATTTGTTGTACAAAATAGAGTATCAGTTTAGGTGAGTTATTGACTTGGCTTATTACGTAATTTTTTTAATTATCCCACTTTGCTAATGCTCTTATTAAATCATTCTTGATATCTGAACCCATCAAATAAGACTGATAAAATACTTAAAATAGCTATGAAAGAAAACCACAGGAATACAAAACCCCTCATTTTTTCCTCCCATTGTTCATTACTTTGTTCATTTATTTATTTGCTAATAGCTGCCTATTAGATTTTATTTATAGAAGACAAATTGTGTCAAATACTTGGGCAAAAGAGCACTAGAACATGAATCTGATAGTAGGGCTGTCTGCCCCACTTTTGGAGGTAGCCCATGTAGAGAGTAATTGTTAATATTAAAAGACAAATTTGAAGGGATTACTCAGAAGATGTGTCAAAATTTTGAATTGTACTTATTCAAAGCAATAGGCCTATCTCTTCAGTTGTGTCTCAGCTAGATGTTGAAATAGACTTGTATAGAACATTTTTCAAACAAAGGAAAAATCTGTTACAGTTAACATAGCTATTCACTTTAAAAATTCTGGCTAAAATCTGTCTTTTTCAAGTTTTCTATTCTCTTATTACCACTATAAGACCATCACATTAATAGGTTTTCTCCATTAACAAGTTATTAAGTTGTCTCCGCTCTTTTAGTCACCTTTGGAAGTTAGCCTATTTATGTGCACAAACACCCCCATCAAATAAGTTCCTCAGTATGAGTGATTTATCCATCTCTGCCCTGGAGTAATAGAACTAATGACCAGTTATGAAACTGCAGTGCAACCCAAAATAACTCTTCCCACCCCTTTGACAAACAGTCCCATGAACAATAGCAAATTGCCAGTTGTCTCAACTTAATTAAATTCTCATCAGTTCTCGTGCTGTGGCAAGAACTCTCCCAAGCTACAGGAGTCAGGAAAAGGCATTATTCAAGAGTAAGGTTGAGTCAGGAGGGCATGGTAACCAAGCAAGTGACTTCATGAAAAGACAGAAAAGAACTACAAAAGGTGATAGGCTAACTTTGTCTGGACTTGTAAAGGTGAAAGTTCATGTAAGCTTTAATTGTTCAATTTGACAGCATTGTCTGCAGTGCTTTATCTAACATTGCTGGTGTAAGTGGGGTTGACAGTGAAGTGGAATGCTCTGTGATGCTTCCAGTTGTTCTCAGAAATGCACTCTGTTGAACAGCTAAAGAATTCTTACTCTTACTGGATGATTGTGTCATTTTTTTTATATTCTGTTAAGATGAAATGCCAAGGTTTTCCAACAAATATTTATTCCTCTACAGGAACTTCCCAAGTTTCTTGAAGACCTTGCTTCAACTGATGCTGATCTGCCTTGGAACAGGTCTAAGAATCGTTTCCCAAACATAAAGCCATGTATGTGTGTTTACTGATCAACTCCTGTGTTTTGCTCCTTACCTTTGATAGTGCAGCATATACTTGGAATGAGACTTTATTTTTGTCTGATCTGCCTTTGAAATGGCAGTACTATAATGTCCACATTATGAACTAGTTTTCTGTCAAGTAATCTGTCTTTTCACTGTATTTTTTAAAGACACTTTTATTTGCAAGTAGCTTTCAGCTCACTCTCACAAGCTTTAATATGCAGGTGCAAGAAACTGTATCTTCAATAGTTTCTTAGCTTTGTAATTCAAGCCATGTAGCAAACTCTTTAACATTCTTCCTCTTTTTTTTTTTTTCACTTTAGTGAGAAGTAATTCTTTAAAACTTATAAAATCCACATGTTTGTGCATTCAGCTACCTCAGGAGCCTGGGTATGCTTTCTTGTGAATATGTGTACATGTGCTGCAAAGGTTCCACAGAAGATCAGAGTGACTGTATGATAATTTATAAGCCAAGGCTAGATTTTATCACAGGAGACAGGAGTCTGTCTCCCTGTACTCAACACTGCTTCATTTTTCAGTTAATAAGACAAGAAATGTCATTATTATTTTAGGCATTAGCTGTGATGTGAGATGGGGAGCATGGCATTCCTGGGTTAATAATGCTACATTCTGTGCTATTAACTTTTCAGAGCAGCTGTTCCTGCTATCTACTGCCTTGTTCGGGACATACTCTAAGTTACAGTCACTAAAAATTTATATACATGACACACAATGTAATATAAACAAATTAGCTTCATAAATCTTTAACTTTCTTTCTTTTATTTTCTTTCTTTCTTTCTTTTATTTTCTTTCTTTCTTTCTTTCTTTCTTTCTTTCTTTCTTTC
>JANIJG010008313.1:29103-52340 GCA_024611175.1 Megaceryle torquata | reverse complement strand
GGGGGGGGGGGGGGGGGGGGGGGGCTGGGAGGGAAAAGAGAAAAAAAGACATTTGAAAAGATCAGTGTACATTTTTAAAATGTGCATAACTTTTGTGCCCTTCTTCATTGGCATATTTTGGCACAGGCTGGGAAAAAGTGTGTCAAAATGCAATAGAAGATGATGGTTTCATAGTTCTGATTTCCAGACGGATCAAGCACTGATCTATACGCTAGCAGGAAAATTCTGAGACAGGTTATTCTCTGTCTCAGTCATTTCTAGGTCATGTTTGCAAGACTAACAAAAGCAGATCAACAGCAAAACTTGCTCTGAGGGAACCAAATCTGGTAGTGCTTTATGGTGGATTCAGTAGTCAAGCTATTTAGGCAGTTCTGCTATAAAACACTGTTTAGTAGTCCATGATTCAGATTTTATGTGATCAGCACCGCAGATACAAAGAGAGGTACAAATCCTTCCCAGAACTCAGTTTAGATATCTCTCAGTCAAACTGTAAGATCTATGAGTAAAATAAATAAA
The DNA here is from genome assembly GCA_024611175.1 of Megaceryle torquata. Classification (NCBI taxonomy): domain Eukaryota; kingdom Metazoa; phylum Chordata; class Aves; order Coraciiformes; family Cerylidae; genus Megaceryle; species Megaceryle torquata. The sequence goes on along the minus strand of JANIJG010008313.1, from coordinate 51,824 downwards.
ATCAGCTTGCTCTCAGACCTGTATTTTGTTTAGTTGTAGCTTCAAAATAGTTCTCCTTTTGCCAACAGAGTCACTCTCTGTTGCTGTAGCCAGTGGGCACAGAATGGCCCACACCTGTACCATTAAATACCTCTGCAGTTACCACTCTCTTCACAAGCTCTCTACAGGGAGTGACCCATAGTCTGCAGTAACATCCAAAACACGCCTGGAAATTATCTGAGGTAGTGCTGGTTCATGTGGATCAAAACTATGCAAGGGACTATCCAAACAATTTGAAGTAGTTTGGATGATCAAGCTCCACCAGCTGGAGATGTACCCAGACACTGCTTAATTCCCTAATGTAGATATAATTTCAATATCTTGGTACTCTGCCTTGTGGCCTGTTCATTACCAAGGTCTGTCCTTGGCCTATATGTAAAGTGTGTAACCTAAACATTAGTGAACGTTTTTATTCTTTCTCACACTTCCAATCTTAAAAAGACTTAAAAATAATTAAGAATGTCATTAATTCTAATGGGGAAAATAACTTGTCACACATACATTCTCCAGGTATCCTGCTTCACTGTCCCCTGCCAAATCCAGAGAGTTTCTCATTGCTACATGCTCACAAGTAGCTGTATGAATGCAAGAGATTATGGAGCTGTCAGAACCTGCCTTCTGAATTGGAATAACCAATATAAACTGCAGTGAAATTTAAGACTTTCATTCTAGAAATACGTATTTGTCCAGTGGATCTGTTAAGGTTTATCATCTTGCCAAGTCAAGTACAAAGGGCAGTCTGAAGTAATGTTGAGCTATTGCTTCAGTAAGCAAGCTATTGAAAAGTATAATGATACTGTGTACTTCAAGGACCTGTGAAAATCTGGAGCTGCAACCCTAAAACATATCTGTGTAAGCAAATTTTGCTTATAAATCTGAGACACTTGAATTGAAAACCGATTGCAGTTCTGAAACAAAATAGCAATTATTGAACAGAAAAATTACAGTAATGTATTTACCCATGCAAAAATCAAGGGACTTAAAGTTATTTTGTTTATCTTCATCTGTCAAGCTATTTAAAACCCATCTGGACAAGGTCTTTGGTAACATGCTTTAGTTGACTCAGCTTGAGCAGTGAGAGTTTGCACTACGTGATCTCAAGATTTCCAAGCTGAACAAATCTGTGATACGGATCATTTTCTGCATCAATACACACAGTACTTCTCCTATGTGAATATCTGCTTAACCTGTTTATTTTCTATCTGTTTTCTTTCCTTATTTTTTATTTCATTTTTTTACATTGCCTTTTTTTGGTTTTCTCTTTTCATCAATCATTACCCAGAGTTACTTTATGCCCTCAAAAGTGTCAAATTATCTTCAGTTACCCACTCTCTGCATTATAGTCTGCTAAAAAATAATAATACAGGTCAAAAAGTATCACAAAAAAAGAATGTGGTTTATTTTGCTCTTAGCAATGATGTATCATCCTAGAACATTTAGATTTTTATTTACTTGAACGTTTGCATCTGAGTGCACACTGCTGGTTTTCTTTATGCTAGAGAGAGGAAAATTTTCTTATCTAAATATTACATTCCTGTGGTTCAGTTTCTTCAGTCTGAATCTATTGACAAAAAGTAACAAAATATCTTTTCATAGAAGAAACTTTTACTTATGATAAGTCTCATTGAATCTATTTTACTGGGTGTAAGGATTAACATGTTTTGACAAATTTTAACACAATATGACTCATAATCAGATCAGGCATATATGATATGGTCATTGAAGTACTGAGATTGATGGGTTAAACTGCAGTTAATTTCAGAACTAGATGTTACACATTAAAAAAAAATTTTTTCTTCCAATCAATTGTCTTTAAATTCACATCTTACAGGCACAATATATTTTTTTGCATCAATGTGTATTGGATCTGTTGACAAGCAAGGGAAGTAGTCAGCCCATATGTTTTGTAAATTATTCAGCACTGCAAAAGATGGACTCTTTGGATGCCATGGAAGGTAAGGAAAGGAGAGACAGATTGTCTCAAAATCAGTTTTTCATAGCAGGTGCATTTACTTGTCCAGACTAAGAAGCAGAAAAAAATACTTTGACATGCATTTTTTGGCTTTAGAAGTGTAAATTTCTAGCATTTTGCTGCTCTTTAGTCTCCCTCAGAGTCATAGTGATTGCTCAGACTTTCCACTTCTTTCCCTGCAAGACTTTTTGAAATTCAACCAAAACAGTACCTGCTATTAGTGGCTATTTGTTTACAAGGTAGGTTAATGTAATGTGTCTGTTTCTTTTGTAGGTGATGTGGAGCTTGAATGGGAAGAAACTACCATGTAAATACTAAAGACTGAATATTTAAGATAATGAGATTTTGAAAGTCAAAGTCATATTTTTCTAAGCACAGGGGCCAAAGTGAACTCCCCTATTTTGATGATTAAAACAAATAGATGATTGAAACATCTTTCCTTCTATCAATGTGCCTCCATAAATATGTTAAAGTATTTTATTCAGATCACTGAGCAATAACAATTTGGAGTACTTTTGCACAGACTGCACTTCTGGTGTTATATGAGTACTGCATTCACTATGCATTTAAATAGAAAGTGTGTTTGAACATATTCCCCGTTTCCAGTTATCTTTTTAAAAGAAGAAAAAATGAGCCAAATATGATGTAAGAATTTCATATTCCCATTGAGCTTATTTTGGTGTGTATTTGCTGTGGTTTTTTGTGTTTTAGTTTTTAGTAAAAGCTACAGCTCCTTGAATCATTCTTGCTAGATTGATTTCAATGTTGTCATCTCTTGCAGATTAATTCTAGTATCGTCACAGTGATCTTTACCTACCTGTATGTTCTTGTGTTTTGAATCTTTTTTTACGAGTGGCAGCATTTCAGCTCATGATCCTGAACAGCTGAAGAGTCACCTTCTGACATGGGGAGGATTATTCAGCTTTTACACAGCACACAGTAGCTCTTCAGGGACACTTGGGGCTTTTTAAACTATCTTAAAATCAGTGGGTTGTTTTTTTAAATACACAATGGTGATTGCATATGTTCAGTGCTGAAGAAAGTATTTTACGTACCTGTTACTTTTTTAAGCAGATGAAACAAAGTAAAATCATACATTTATTATATATTACAATACATGTTAGATTGACTTGAGTAGTAAAATGTTTATAATTCATTCATATTTCTTGAATATAAGACTGTTCAGTATTTTGGAAGGTTATTCAAAATTTAGTAACAATATATTTTATAACAGAGTTGTCAAGTTAAAGTGTTGTTGCTTCTCCCTGGAGTTTGACAAATCACTGTAGACACTGAGAAGAACTAATATTTGGAAATGTTATAAAACATCTTCCACTCCCACTGATTATCATTATTGGAAATAGATTTGAGGCAAGAATGAGAGAAGCAGGAAGCAGCTCTTATCTGAGAAGCAAAGCAAAGACTGGTAGAGAAAATTAAACTGTGTGCCCTGGTTTTACATACAAGTGAAAATATTCAATTGCTTATTTTTGGGGAGAAGGGTTCTTTGCTAAGTTTTTCCCTGTGTAAAGAAATGTATCATTCTGAATAGTACTAAAGCTGTGACCTTAGTCTGAGATGCGAAATGTAATGGCAAAAAGGCCTGGGACTTGTCATCTTATCTTCTGTTTAGACAGAAGAAATCCATAGCGTCGTTGAGGCATCAAGCTCAGGGGAGTCGGACAAACCTCTTTAGAACCCCCAAAAGATGTATGCATGTGGGTATCTTTGTGTGTGCACACTCAGAACAGAATAGCAAGTGAAGAAAACTTTCCACCTTTTAGCTGGAGCCACCAGGCAGAAAATTCTGTACAGTGTGTAACCTGATACTTCTTCCTAAGTACAGGACGGTAGGTGTTTGATGTCTTTTTAGAAGCTGGCAAGGATGGTGCAGTGAGGATGTTTTGTAATTTAGCAGGAAGTGCCAAATATCTGAAATGAAAATCAAAAGACAGCATTTAAGGAGGTGGAAATGGTCTGCAGACATATTTTAGGTAATCTGCCTTCCAGGAAGACTGACGGTATTGTAAACATCACCTGTCAAGCTAGAAAGAAAACAATGCCTTTTAAAGCTGGATAAAGGGAGAGAGAGGTGATGTCCACAGCTGTTCAAGTCTCTGGCAAAGCATTTGGTACAGCTCTGGTTTCATTTGGTTCCTATGAAACATGTGTTCTTCATTTATTATACATGTACTTTAAAGTATTCTGACAAATTGCTTATAGGGACTTACAGATGTTTTTCACAATTTGTATTTGTACTTGGTAGCAGTACATGCAGCACTGTGATAAATTGACATTATAGAGTCATAATCTTGTATAATCTTTTATCTACAGTGATGGAATATCTGTATGTGTGACATTCCTCTTTTGATTGGAGGAAAAAGCTAAGAAGCCTTATGCAACTTACAGATGAACTGCAGAAGTTCCAAATATGCTTAAGTATTTTCTGTTTTATAAATAAAATACTTATCGACAAAGATTCCTACATCCTCCTTTAGGGGACCTGTCTGTGGTTGAACACTACATTGAGTAGCATGCTTGTCTGGCAACTTAGTAAGACACTTGAAAATCTGATTCCTTTCTGTAGAGCAAAGCAAAACACTGAAAAGTAATTCCAGCAGTTTATCATACAGTTTGATGTAAACGAGCTGATACATGCTTCCTTGACACAATTTGTATTGTCTTTAGGGTAAAAGCCAATATTCAGAGTAAATTGTCCACAACTTATAAGACACATGGTCAGGGAAAGAAGTATCTCCAAACAAGTCTCTCCAAGAACTGTTTTTCAGTATAAATACAGCAGTAGTTCACTGACCTTCTCATGTGCCTGCCAATGATTTACAAGGATGGGGTGAATCTGTGTATCAGGACATTCCCCCAGACCTCTGTTCTGTTGTGAACAAAGAATTTCCATGTAGTCTCATTTTTCAGACCTCCTTCCCTCATGCAATGACACCTGTGGTGGTGATACTGACAGAACTGGAGAGCTGGAGGCAAGCAGAATTTGTCCAATTGCTATTTTAAGAATAAATAAATGAATAAATACATAAAGCAGCACACCATTTTAATTTTTAATGTTGCCACAATTTTCTACAGAATCTTGGTGCTACTAAAATAGCAAGAGCATGCTCTAGCAAAAGTAAAAAGTGAATGAATAAAGACTGAAGAAGAATACACATTTTATAGGATTATTATAATTGCATTGAAATTAGGGCATATTAAGTTATTCAGGCAGTTTCTATAGAGACTGATATATCTCCATACATAGAGGAAGCTGTCTCTACATATAAATATTTAGAGCCAGTTCTGTTGGATATCTTTAGAAGAGGCTACTGGCATTGCCTTCAAAAACCGATCTGTTCTATTCAGAAAGTAATAGAAAGACATCAGAATATCACATTCATGTTGAATTTAAAGCACTTTCTTATGCTGTTGAAGGAGTTGATTTATTGTGTATACAGACTTGTGCTTTTACTGTATACATGGAGCTATTCAGTAATTTAATTTCTTAACATTACATAAAAGACTAATAATGTGTATTAATCTGAGTAATATCACCTGTGTACTGGTGCAATACACAGTATGCTCACATGCAGCAACTAAGACAATGCAGCAAAGAGCAATGAATTGATCGTATTTCATACTGAGGTAACATGACAGCAAGCTTAGCTTCCCTGGTTGCATACAGCAATTACAAAGTGTCCCAGATGTGGACATGAATTTGCAGATAGTCAGGACACAAAGCCCTGTGAGGTCTGTGGGCAGAAGAGATTTATTATTTTTTTTCTGAAAATTTTTTGACAGCAAGCTAAAATAAAACTTGAAAAGTACCTATTTCAGGATTCGTATTACATGTAGATTAAGCATTACATAAGATCATTGTTTATGCATCAAAATAAACAATAAAAATAGATCCAGATTAAGTTTTGTTTTAAGAACTATGAAAATTATCCAATTAGCGCTCTGGTTTAGGGGATATACATATGGTAATAATGAATTTGGGGTTCTTCATAGTAAAGCTACTGGCCCATTCAGCTGCAAAACATGCAATGCATTCAGTGTAGTAGACTGTAACTGGAAACTACTGACACATAGTGTTGGGCATATGTCAGATTTGATTTTAAGAAAATGAGTCAGAAAAATATATTGAAAGGTGATCCACTGTTTCCCACTTTTCCATGACTGTTGTGTCACCACTTTTCACCACTATGGTGAAAAGACAAGTCCTCCCAGCGTCATTCTCCATGCTACGTTCTGGTTTCTAATACTGTATTGATTGTCTACATGTGACTATATTAGAAGAAATTCGAAATTGTAGTATGTGTCATCTGAGTTCAGATACTACAGACATGATCTACAGGCATACATCATTCTCGGGTAAGGTGTGTTCTTGTCTTCAGACCCTCTCTCTATCCCTTTCCCTATGAGTTGATTTCCAGATGACATCATAGAATGTCAGCTGCATTTTTGTACTGGCTTTTGCCCAGAATACATGTTCTGCCCCTTGTGTGGCTGTGGTTATGAGATATGAGACAAGTGCAAACCTACTTTTGTGCTGATTTCAGAGCTGAGCTGTGGTATCAGATGCATGTTTTTGCAGCACAGGCACTGTATGTAGTTATGAGGGTAAACTGACTTCCTACCCTGAAGTTCCCCCTACTGCTATAATAAATTCCAGTGTAGGTGATAGTACTGGTCATAGTTCAGTGTCAGTTGAAGATAACAAGATGGATCTGATGTTTGATATTTTGCATGGTGATTCTCTTTTCCCAGAAATGTTTGCCAAATGATGCTGAACTAATTACTTATTTTAATTATTTATTCTCAAAGATCCCTTATCATATAGGACCTTTCTCAGATTCCACTATGTAAAGAAAACTGAAAATCAATGGCTTTTCAGTACTGAATGCCAACATCTATGTTACATTTCACAGATCCCACATCATTAGGCAAAGTTTGTGATAAAGTTGTGCCTCTGTATTTCAGTTCAAAGACAACATTTAGGAGGTTTCAGTTATATCTGGATCATCTTACTCTGCTTGTTGATTGGTGTTACCAGGGTGTTCTTTTTGCAGGATGACAGCTGCACCCAGCTATCCACTGTAATCATGAATAAACCATTCCGACACCCTTTACAGTCAATAATGAGCTGAAGGAAGTTTTACAAGGATGGTCCTGAAATATTTTGCAGGAGATGAAGTTCTGAATGATATAAAAAGAATACTTGGATGCTGGAAACCTAATATGCAACTAAAGCTCTACCATTCACAGTTGCATTCCATGAAGCCTGCTGAACAGGAAGCATGTCCTGAGCATGTTCGAGACAACCTTGGAGCTGGGTACTGCAAAATACAGGGCACTCATGCTCACCAGTTAGGGATAACTGCAGATAAATAAAATGTATTCACTTTTAGTAGAATAGTTCCAGGGATGGGGCATCTACCACCTTGCTGGGCAACGTGGGCCAGGGTCTCACAACCCTCAGTGTAAAAAATGTCTTCCTTCTCTCAAGTCTAAATCTCCCTCTATTTGTTTAAAAGCATCACCCCTTGTCTTAGCACAACAGGCCCTGCTAAAAGTTTGTCCCCATCTTTCTGAGAAGCCCCTTTACATACTGAAAGGCCACAATAAGGTCTCTCTAGACCATGTCACTAAGCGCCACATCCAATCTTTCCTTAAACACCTCCAGGGATGGCGACTCCACCACATCCCTGGGAAGTCCATTCCAGTGTCTAATCACCCTTTCCATGAGGAAGTTCTTCCTAATATCCAACCTAAACCTCCCCTAGTGCAGCTTCTGGCCATGCCCTCTTGTCACTAGTTGCCTGGGAGAAGAGCCCAACCCCCACCTGACTACAATTTCCCTTCAGGTAGTTGTAGAGAGTGATAAGGTCCCCCCTGAGTCTCCTCCAAGTTGAACAACCCAAGCTCCCTCAGCCTCTCTTCATAAGACTTTCCCTCCGGTCCCTTCCCCAGCCTCATTGCTCTCCTCTGGACCCACTCCAGCACCTCAATATCCTTCTGGAAGTGAGGGGCCCAGAACTGCACCCAGTACTTGAGGTGAGGCCTCACCAGTGCCGAGTGCAGGGGGAGAATTACATCCCTAGACCTGCTGGCCACACTATTCCCGATACAAGCCAAGATACCATTGGCCTTCCACGCCACCTGGGCACACTGCTGACTCATGATCAGCCGGTAATCAACCAGTACTCCCAAGTCCCTCTTTCCAGGCTGCTCTCCAGCCACTCATCCCCCAGTCTGTAGGGCTGCAGGGGGTTACTGTGGCCAAAGTATAGGATCCTACACTTGGTTTTGTTAAACCTCCTATTATTGGCCTCAGGTCATCGACTCAGCCTGTCCAGGTCCCTCTGCAGCATCTCCTGACCCTCCAGCAGATCGACACTGTCCCCCAACTTAGTGCCATCTGCAAATTTACTAACAGTAAACTTGATCCCTTCATCCAGGTCATCAATAAAGGTGTTTAATAGAACTGGACCCAATACTGATCCCTGGGAGACACCGCTGGTCACCAGACACTAACTGGATGCGGTACCATTCACAACCACTCTCTGTGCCTGGTCATCCAGCCAGTTTTTAACCCAGCAAAGGGTGCACCTGTTCAAGCAATGGCCTGCCAGCTTTTACAGGAGGATGATGATGGAGACTTTGTCAAAGGCTTTGCTGAAGTCTAGGTAGACCACATCTACAGCCTTCCCCTCATCTACCAGATGGGTGACCCAGTCAGGGAATGAAATAAAATTAATTAGGCAGGACCTTCCTTTCCTAAAGCCGTGTTGGCTGGGCCTGAGCCCCTGGTTGTCTTGTACGTGCCAATTGATGACACTCAGGATGATCTGCTCCATAACCTTGCGAGCCACTGAGGTCAGGCTGACTGGCCTATAGTTTTCTGGATCCTCCTTCAGGCCCTTCTTGTGGATGGGCGTCACATTGGCCAACCTCCAGTCATCAGGGACCTCCCTGGTTAGCCAAGACTGGTGATATATGATGGAGAGTGGCCTAGCCAGCTCATGAGTTTTTATTGTGCAAGACATTTTGTACAACAAAAGTACTAATTATGTCTGGCTAAATATAATTCACTGCATGTGGAATTTCTGTAGAAATGACAGATAGGCTAACCAATGTCTGACATAAAAGCATAAAACTGTTTAATAGTTATATGAATGACATGAAAGCAAATGTTTTGTCTAGATATCTGTGCAGGCATGGTTTTCTAAAAAGTATTTTAGACTTACATACATATACAAATCCACTCCTAATTTTTTTTTTATTCTGTCGTTAAAAGTCCAGAGTTCTTCATCACAATACCAGAATGAATCTCTGAAGACCATGCACACATTTTTCCATCAACTGTGGATAAAATAAATGAAAACAAAATGTAGTCAGGATCAGAATAGAAGATATTGTTTTGCAAAATTCAGCCCCCAGTTTTGTCCGTGTAGCATTAAGAGTGGCCAAGTGCAAGCCAATGCTTTCTAATATACCGGAACAAATATAGCCTGTTCTTAAGTGACCAGAGAAATATTGGACCAAAATAGCAGGTTAGAGGACTGTATAACTTCAACAGCCTATTAAACAGATCATATTTTCAGAAGACTTCAATCAGGGTCTCTCAAGAAAAATCTTAAATTGCATAGTTCATCTAATTTTATTAGTTGTATTATTACAATATTTTAATTTTGAACCGAACTACCAGGTACCACGGGAAGCTACAGATACTTTCAAAGACACCTTAGTAAGTTATACATACAAGGCTGCAGTGAGGTATAATGTCAAAAAAGACAACTTCATACTTGTTCTGCATATCCTCACTTTTCTTGTGCATTCTGAAAGTTAGATGAGGTATTTCTTTTCATAAGGTGAACTGATCATACAAGCAGATGATCCTTTCACCTTTAAAGCAATAAAACTTGCAGATTATTTTGTGATCAGTTTGTTATAATGTTTGAATGGCTTTGGGACATGTTGAAAACTCGAAGAATATTATTATTAGTGGATATATTTAAAATCTTTACAAATACATCTATATTTCTTAAATTCATTTGCTATGTCATTAGTCTGTATTATTTGCAATCAGCTAGATTGCTCATCGCTTTACAGTTAAAAAAATGAGTATGATTTATTTTTAATTTGAACCATTCTAACATTTTGTTCTAAATACAGCTTTTTGATCTCTGAATACATTCAAAGCATGCTAAGAAAAAGAAAACTGTTACTCTACAAAAATGAAGTGTGGTTAGTTTTTCTCATACGGATGCAATAAAGAACACTTTGGTGACTTGACATTGCACAGCTGAATAGTTTTTGACAGGAAAAATAACTATAGTTTAGTCTGAGCTTTGGCAGTACTACAAGGTATTAAATACTTGAAGTAATCCAGTAAGTGAACCTTTGTTATAGGAAGGTTACTTCAAAGTATATTATTTCCATAGTTACAGACATTTTCATTATGTTAAGCCTGTTTTGCTATATGTATATACTGCTTGCTTCTTAACTATTATATTGTTTCTGGGTCTTTTGGAAGTTTTCCGTTTTCATTATTTCTTCTCTTCCCACTTCTCTTACAAGTAGCATGAATTTATTCTGAAAAATATAACAGAAAGTTCTGGTAAAAATAAAAAAAGTGTTCAGAGCTGCTGTTCAAATCAACTATACTTAAACTCCCTTACTTTTTATTTAATATTGAGTTTTATCCATCTTTCTCATTTTCTTATTTTGCAAAACTAGTACTGTATTACTGTGCATATGTTACCTTAGCTATCCTTTCGGCTTCCACAAATACAGCATGAGTGTTCATCAATCTTAATGTACTTCTGCTGCATTTGGGAATTGCTGCCTCTAAGTGCAGCTGAGGAAATCAGGACACCTGTGTGGGAGCACATGGCACACAGCGCAGGCACACAGGGATACTCAAGGGGGTTGCAAACTGGAGAGCTCTGACACTGCTGCAGGAAAGGCTCCAGCATTGCATGCCAGCACAGCTGTACCACTTCCAGGATCTCAGGTAACATCTCTTGCTGAGAGTTGTGGCGTCCTGCAGGTATACAATGTGTTCTGAGTGGCTGGCCCAGACCCAGACAGGGACACCATCTCCAAACTGATAAACCCCATGTCCTAGTGCTCCTCAGGAGCACTGTCTTTACTACATTCCTTCTGACCTACAAACCACCTGAGCTGAAAGTCACTGAAGCACATGGAGAGGAAACCATTGGTTTCGACTAACTTTTGTTCAGGCCTGGTGCAGAGACCTCCTTACAGGGAGGTCTCGATTGGGTGAGCTCTACTGTTGTTCCAGGTCCACCTTCTCAGGGTTGGCAACAAATGCCTTAACATTTTGTAGAGGGAAAAGTAAAAATTAATTCTTTGGATTGATTACACAGATAACTCGAAAAATAAAAGAGGAAAGGATTCATAGTTAGGGAATATCTAGCCAAAGAAGGAGAAATCTGTGAATGAAGGTGAGAGAACTCTACCTGACATACATAATGAGAGTACATGACAAGAATAGTAAAGCATATAAAATGTGAAATGTCCAATTACAGTGGCACTATATTTTACCAAATCCTTTCAGACATAGCTTCTTTAAATAAAATTAGTATAATTATTGTATCTTTCTAGTGATGATCAGTAGGCTAAATTAATATATGGAATGTATTTATTCAATGCATAATGTTTTTTTCCTCTGGTAATTGCAGTTATTTTCCTTCTGTCATGCAGAAATGTGATATGAGGTGGCATTGAAGGTAAACAAGGAAAAGGAGTTAGAAGTTCAGCAGTGTTAGTTGAAAAGTGGGAAATAAGACTAGAGGGTGATTTTCCAGAAAAAAAATTAATTTTCACCACTAAGCATTTTGCACATGTTTCACAGAATCTGATGTGGTTTATACTACATACAAATCTAATCTGCAAAAACAGTAATGGAATACATTTTTAATAAAAGTGAGTGTATGCAGTGAAATGGCCAATGCTGAAACTTTTACTGAAAGCAAATGACCTCCTGTGAGTCACCTTATAAATGACAAGGTTTGTATAAGGTTATTCTATATCATATTACAAAATAATGCACAGGGTAAGTAATCCTGGCAGTGACTTATAATCAGGGATTTATTTCTTGAGCTTTATTAGTTTTTAACATTACCTACATTATCATGTATTTTTCACAATTATTACAGGCATTTTTCAAATATTTCTATGGGGTAGATAATTTTAACCTTATAAACCTTATAAAATATTTTTTGTATAGTGGACTGTTTGGTATAAACCCCACATAAGGACTCTTACTGTGTAAAAGGGCATGGATTTTTATACAAATAATCTTTTGGGACTTTTGAATATATCTAGTCTTTGGTTGGTTGATTTTTGAAGATTTCTGTTATGCTCGTAGTGTAAAGTTATTGTTTTTTCTTGACAGTCAAAAGGGAACAATATTAGCTTTCTGGAGCCAAAAGAGTATTAAGTTGTAAAAGTAACCATTTTGTGAAAATCAAGTATCTGTCAAGTAGAGGTGCAGAAACTTTTGCAAATACATTTTAAAACAACTGTTTATATTTTCTGTTATTTTTAGCAGATATTCATTGGGAAAACATTTACTAATTTGCAGATCCTTAATGGATGTAGTGAGGGAGATGAGCATTACTCACAGTACTACAAATACAAGGCTCGAATACTTCAAAGGAAGGCACCACTGCAAGAAGCTCTTCTGTCAGGTACCTGGTAGGTGATAAATTGTGGGACTGGTTAGAAGTCAAGAGAGCTGAAGTTTACAGCAGTCATCATCGGAGTTGAGGGATGCTGATCTCAGTCATGCAGAGGAGGGTGTGGAAGAGGAAGATAAGTCTTTGTACTGAGCTGTGAGACTGCTGCCAGGTTACAAAGGTCAACTATTTAATAGCACTCTTTCATTTTACAGCTTTATTCCACATATGAAGGTAGGTAGCCTAGGAATCCAGCTTAGATAGGAAAAGGCAAAAAGACATATTTTGTTGTGCTTTGATTTTGGATCTGTTTTATGTTTCTTTACTATAATATGAGAGCCTCAAGGAGTGCTGTGTTTCCAACTCAACAACCTAACATATTGCTCTGACCTAAACATCCATGCTGCAGTGCATTGTATCGGGGAAAAAGAGGAGAAATACATTCCAGTTATCACAGTTGCTCTGAACCCCTGCATGGAGGGCTCAGAGCCATTTCTCTTTTCTGATTTAAAAATTTGCTAAAATCTATGGGGATTTCAGAGTTCTGTAGGAACTATTCCATGCATTCAGTTAATTTCTGTTTATAAAAATACAGCTCTTCAAACATTATTTAACTTATAATTAAGTGTCTAAAAATGTGGTTAACATTTTTAAAAGCTCCTACTCATTTCTCCCCAGCTAAAAGAAAACTCACCCAGTAAGAACTGTATCAGGCCTAGAGAAAGGTAATATATAAATAAATCCTCACCTTGCAGATACTAAAAATAGTACTGTGACAGACAGCATTTCTCTGCCCACAGGTTGGAATATGTGAATGCAGGATGGAGCAGAAAAATCTTGCCAAGAATCTCTGCCCTTCTTGAAATTTGTAGCAAAATTCTGTTTGGCTCCAGCAGCACCTAAATTTCTTTTTGAGGCTCCTTAACAGTAGATATGTGAAAGACATGAATGTACCTGGAAAATATGGATGGTCTTGCTAGAAAATCAAGAGAGAATGTGTAGGGTCTTGTTCTGCATCACCTTTAGGAGACCTTGCCTCCACTGGCAGCACAAGCCCCATCATAAAAAGATAGATCACATGCTCATGTGGGCTAGAGCCACCAATTCCATAATTTCTTGTTACCTAGCTTGATGGAGCTCCATGCTAGCTGATTCTTTTCCATATTGCTAAAATATAAATATTTAGGCACAAGTAAAATAACTCTAGCATCCTATAATATTTAATTATGTAGTAACTAAAAAAATGGCAACCTATGATGTGTAACATAGTCACACCTATAAGCAGCAGGACACAGCTTTGCTAAAACATTCAGCATTTGTGTAGGTACAAACCAGCAAAACAGTGAGTCTTCATGCAAAAAACATTAAATATTATTTATAAATATTATTAACCCATATTTCGAATTAATTTTCATTTTTTCAACTAAGTTTATCAACATGTTCTATGACTATAGTTGTTTTTCTACACTGACCCAACCTGTGACAATACCTTTACTCAGAGAAAAGAATCCTTGCTCAATCTTACTGTAGATCAATCTTTGTGGAGAAGGGAAGGAGGAGAGGGGAAGTACATCCATCTTGGTAGCTCAGGATTCCACTCACTGTTATTGGGGTTGATGACATTTGCTGTTAACTGCTAAAAGCTCTTTGACCTACAGACTACAATATGATTGTTAATAAAATGCCATGAAACACATCTGAAATGGTAATAAAATAAGTGAACAGAAAAAGCCCCCATATGGGGACAAATAAAACATTTTGTGAGAGTTCTTTCTTTTTCCTTGATAAAAATGAAATGCTGCAGAAAGGTTAATACTGATAAGTATTATGTGAAATGAACTGCACATTTTAAGAAAAAAGTTTGTTCACTGACTAAATTTCAATGTCTTAAATTTAAATTTGTCTAAATTTAAACTTTCTCAGGGGTCTACAGAAACAAGTAATTTATGTTTATGTAAAGAGAAAGGGATTCTTTGCAGAAGTAGAACAGTAATAGCTCTGGTATGTACTTTGAGGTCTGCAAAATTGCTTTTTCTGGGGAAAGCAGTTCATTAAATTTCCACAGCTAAGGCAAATTTGCACAATCCAAATAAATGTTCTGGGGTATTCTCTGAGGGCTACAGGGCTGAATACACCCACTATACCTCCTCCCACTGGCAACAGTCATGGAGGCTCAGGGTAATAGGCGTCCTCTATTACACATCCTCTGAAGTCATCTCACTTCTGAACCTATCTTTATGTCCCATTCTCACAAAACTATAATTAATAATAATTCTAGTTGATAATGTTTTATAATTGAACAACACTAAGCCAAAATGCTGACTTATTTCCAGGGCATCAAAGGAAAATTTGCATTATCTTTAGGGTGGCAGCAAATTTTTGCATTGTGGGTGTGGACATCTTTTGAAGGATTTTGCATTATGTTCTTTGCATTTGGTACACATGGGGAAAGGAGGGGAAGTATACAACTTACTTCCCCACTATGCAGTATTAAAATGCAAAGAATACACCTCCTTTTTTTTTGGCTTTACATTAAGGGTTCAGCTTTCACGCTACATATTGTCCAACAGTCTGCTAAAAATTTCCAGCATCTACATTTTTCAGTGAAGCCAAGTACAGTCTGAGGCTTTCCAAAAGGTGAATGAAACAATCCATTGAAAATGTCAGTCAGAAGCCAGAGTATAATTTTATTTATTTTTTTGATCCTCGTTCAGAATTCATATGATTAGCATGTGGCAAACTGTAAAATGATGTGGAACAAAAGTGCCTGAAATAAATTTCACCTTGACCTGATTTCCACTTGACTGAATTTGTTGTAGTAAACTGGTGACACATAGTGGATAAACAGTAACACATGTCTGCATTTGAAAAGGGAGAACAGATGGTAAACACACTGATATAAGGGCTGTTACACAAGAGCTCTGTGTATAATTCAGAAAGGTCAAATCCCCTGAAAGCCGAAACAAGTTTGATAAGGGAAAGGGATTCATTGTCAAGAAGTCAAGTGGGCACAACAGAAGCAGATAAGGCTTCCCTCTCCTCAGTGGGTTTCTCTCAGAAAAAGCATCTGGCCACATCTGTCTTCTGTTGTAAAACCACTTTCAGAGGTGTTAGTCACAGGGATACTTGTTCTGAAAGGTGCTTCCTCAGAGGATACTACTGCTGGTCTACAGGTTGAATTTGTGCCACTGTCCAAAAAAAGCCCACCTGTGCAACAGTAAAATTCATGTCTTTTATGGTTTTGAAAACATTTTGACCTTCCAAAGACATTGATTTACTGGATCTGTGCTTCTGCAGTGTGGATTATCTGCTTTCACTGGTGAGTAGCAGCTGACCATAAGCATCATGTTGGGTAAAGGAATTTAAGCTGAGTTTGGGAAGGCAGTTGTCTTTGAACACCTTTACTATCTGCATGTCCACTGGTATGTAGGAAGGGTTTCTAGCCTCATTTCACTTATTGGGACCAAGTAATTTGTCCAGTGACCACCTGCAGTAATGAACGGAACAGAGGTCTCCCAGGTCCTAAATAAATTTTCTGCAGTGAACTGCTTTCTGTCAGAAGCACAATGGAAGAATTTGGTCAAGATGGACTTGAAAGGAAAGGAGCTACTCAGCCTCACAGATGTCTGAAGTCATGTTCAGTAAGAGAAAAGAGGAAGAAGGATGAAAGTCTAAATAAGAGGTCATTAGCCAATGGTAATGGTGGTAAGCTCCTAGCCCAGGCCTCAGCAGTAATTCAAGAAATCTAATTTTAAAAGAGCTATGTACATGAAAATACCATCTTCTTTGCAAACACCTATATTTTATCTTGTAGTATGGTTCAAAAATATTAGAGTTTACTGCTTAGAAATGCACCAAAATATATCTAATAAGAGAGATGGATAATTAATTTATCAGAAAACAACTTCAGATTATGAAGATTTTAGTTTTCAAAACTATTCAAAGGAATTTTATAAAAATGTAATTCAAGTTATAACAGTTGTTCTACTTTAAAGATAGTTTCTACTGTTAAAAATATACCTAGAGAGTGTTATTTGTAAAACATATTTTTTCAATCAATTCTTGGCAGGAGACTATCAATTTAAAATTGAAGTTGCTTTTTTAAGGACTCACAGAAAACAGAGATGGAGTGAAAAATTAGGTGCTGAAGTCAGGCATGTTGAATGTTCAGCTTGTGTCTGTTTTCAAGAGTTAATAATGCCAAAGCCATTTCACTTGTGACTTATTTAACAGCTGTCTGCAATTGGAGTTCCAAATTTAGTCTCTTATCACATCTTTTACTTGCAGGGCTGCTTATTCCCTTAAATCAAAAGCAATCCAAGCCAACAATTTTTCCCAATAATACAAGGTTTTCTTTTTAGCTAAACCAGGGACCTTGCTGGTATCCCTGCCAAATAACAGATATCTCTCTACCTCTCACCAAAGTGTCTGAAATTTCTTTTTTAGTTACAGCTCAAAACCTAAAGGATTTCTGGCCTTAATACTTGTAAATGCCAACATGGGAAGAGGTGTTGTTCTGTTTCCCTCCCCAGTCACTTAAACGGTGGAAAAAGTTCCTTCAACTTCTGAGTCTCTGTGACTGGCCTCTATTTGGCATATCCCCATGGTGACTTTTACATATGACCTGAGAGACTCTAGGGAAGGCCAAAGTGCCCAGAATATGTCACAGCTCTGCACTTGCTAGGGAATTTGCAGTGGGAAATGAAAATACGCCTCTCTGTGCAGGTCTCACACTACAGCCAGCCTACCTCTCCTGTGCACCTGTATCATCTTCTAATTTAGCTTCATCAGTAAGCAGTCCAGCTCATGTAGTCTGAAATGAACTGCACTTCTAACTGAACTGTATGAGCTTTAGTTGTAGCTATGACCATGCATCCAAACTGCAAATAATGAATACAAAGAGCTTATGGGCAATTCTGTGTCAGAAATGCAATTGTACAAAGTCCTAAATGGAAAAACAAATTAGTATAACCCTAGGTCTGTTTCTGAAGGATTTAGGAACACAAGGAGTTCTGACTTGTTGGATATTACATATGTGAGAAATAAAGTCATTGTCATTAGCAAAGCAGTTGACATCACAAAAATCCAATTTCATTTTCTCACTCACCTGGGAGATCCAGGTAAATATTTAGACTGTTAATGTATACATGATATGGCTCTAATATCAACTCTAAACCCAGTTGCTAAAAACTGGCCATCTCAGAACCAAATGAGCAATTAAACCCCTCAAGTTAAAAGCTTTTGCTCTAAGGTGAGTGTATACAGAAGAGATTGCTTCTAAGTTAGAAAATATAGAAGGTTTCTGGAAACAAATGTGTGTTTAATAATTGTAATATGGTGTCATATTTCTGTAATAACATATTAACTTGAACATATTATTACAGTTTATTCTATGAACCTAGAAATACACTGTGGTTTTTTTTTTCATCAAGTGACATTTAAGAGAAAGAATCACTGAGGTTACCTGAGAGTTGCTCTTTCAGAGCCACTTATTAGTTCTGTCTTTAAAGGTCACCAATAAAGGGTAAAGTTCCTGGCTTTCTGCTTTTAAGAGTATTTTTCCCTTGTTTTTACTTAATGGAGGATATTTCAAATTTCTGTATTCCAAGATAAGGATTTTAAAAAACATGGCAAGATAAATGGCTGTCAAGTCAACCATGTGTTCTGTAGAGGGATCATGTTATCAGTGTATCTCATAAAAGACGTAATATCACAGAATCACAGAATGGAAGCAGTTGGATGGGACCCCTGGTGATCATCTAGTCCAATGCAGCTTCTAAAGCAGGTTCACCTAGGGCAGGCTGCACAGGATTGAGTCCAGGTGGGCTTTGAAAGTGTCCAGAGAAGAAGACTCCACAACCTCTCTGGGCAGCCTGTGCTCTGTAACCCTCACAGTAAAGAAGTTTTCCCTTATGTTTAGGGGGAACTTCCTGTGTTCTAGTTTCTGTCTGTTGTCCTTTGTTTTACCAGTGGGCACCACTGAAAAGAGACTGGCCCCCCTCATCCTCTTGATACTCTCCCTTTAGATATTTATAATATTGATAAGATCCCCTCTCAAACTTCTCCAGGCTAAACAGACACAGGTCTCTCAGCCTTTCCTCATAAAAGAGATGTTCCAGTCCCCTCATCATCTTTGTAGCCCTCCATTGGACTGTTTCCAGTAGCTCCCCATCTCTCTGAACTGGGGAGATCAGAACTGGACACAATATTCCAGATATGGCCTCACTAGGGCAGAGTAGAGGGGGAGGAGAATCCCTCTCAACCTGCTGGTCACACTCTTCTTAATACACGCCAGGATACCACTGGCTTTCTTGGCTACAAGAGCACACTGCTGGCTAATGGTTAACTTGTCCACCAGGATGCTCAGGTCCTTTCCCATGGAGCTGTTTTCCAGCAGGTCAGCCCCTAACCTGTACTGGTGCATGGGGTTATTCCTCCCCAGGTACAGCACTCTACACTCACCCTTGTTGAACTTCATCAGTTTCCTCTCCACCCACGTCTTCAACCTGTCCAGGTCTTGGTGGACAGTAGCACAGTCTTCCAGTGTATCAGCCACTCCTTCCAGTTTTGTATCACCATCAAACTTGCTGGGGGTACACTCTGTCCCTTCATCCAGGTAATTGATGAACATGTTGGACAAGACTGGACCCAGTACTGACCCCTGGGGAACTCTGATGGCTACAGGTCCCCAACTAGACTGCACCACTCATCATAACCCTCTGAACTCTATTGTTCTGCTGGTTCTCCAACCACCTTACTTTCCTCTCATCTAACCCACACCTCCTAAGATCCCCTGTGAGTTTGTTATGGGAGACAGTTAAAAGCCTTGAGAAGTCCAGTTGTATCGAATAGCATTTTTTTTCTAGTCAGTACTGGTATATTCTGTGCATCATACATCTCTAGGGCTAGGTTGAATTAATATTATTGCAGGCATAAACTTATAATAGGAAATATTACAGAATTCATGTGTGGCAACATGAGGACCATGTTTAATTTTCAAGTAACTACCTCATCTCTGACATTTGTCAATTTGTAAAAGAAATCCGGTCTGGACAGAGAGGGAAGGCAGAGCTCACAAAACACTGCATAGCAGCACACAGCTGTACTTTGTGCAACAGTAACAGCCCATTTAGGGAGTATCTCAGGCAAAAGGCAGAACATTGCAAGGTGGTCCAGATGGAGGTTACAAAAATTTAGGACTAGGCAGCAAGATGTGCCTTTGAAAGTAACTGGGAAGTTGGAACGAAGTTCTGGATGCTGAACAGGATAGAAACTCTCCATATCTGTACACTTCAGTCCAGATCCCATCTGCAAGGAATTAATCCTTCCTGACCAATTTAAGCAGCTGCTTGTGACTCCAAGTTACTTTCTCAGTGCCTAAAGACTGCTGTGTTGAGGAAACACTTTGTTACCTGAGTGGCAATGAGTTGGCCGCTTCAAAGGCTGAGATGGTAAATACTAGAATTTCAGATTTTCCTCTGAATTCAAGCATGGTTGGGATAAATTTTGTCACTGATACTCTTCTATCTTTTCTGTACTATACTCTGTACACATTACATTACTCTTACACACTATATTCTCTGTCTTTTACATTACCTGTAAAAGACACTATCAGAATTTAAAAAATAACGAAGTACAAATTTGGTCATAAAATTACCATTAAAACATATGCCAGTTTCTCATCTGATCTAAAGAAAATGTTTTTTTGATCCTCTGTTCTTATCCAATAAAGCTGATTGATAAAAGTAGTTTGGTCCTTTTCCATATTTGAGATAGCTCACAGCCCAGTGAGCCTGGGTTCAGCAAATGTGTATGTGCAAACATAACAAATATAGGGCTTTCCATGGATAAAGCAAGTTAGTGAAGCATACAAGAAATGTTCACCAGTTGGCATTTGGATACTCACCACAGGACACCAACAGATATACTGTACATCTAACATTTCAGCAGTTTGGATGTGACCAAAATGGGGTGAGTTCTAGAGGCCATTATACTCCAAATTCTGAATAGTAATAACTATGTAAACATCATGGATATACATTAAAGGCTCATGTGTATGTCACTAATCACATGCACTAAGCTCAAGCACTGAGAGTCTGTGAGCTGTGAATATGTAACTTGAAGTCAACTTCTGTGACAAGTTTCATTTACAGGAGCATTTATGGATCTGCTTCATGCCTTCTAGTAAAAATTCTGAAATAAAATGTTAAAAAGTTAATGCATTCATGGAAAGAAAAAATTATATGGTCATGTGGTATCAAAATATTGAATACATTTATAAAATAAGCAAATAAACAAGGCTTTATTCTATGTTACTATAACTGGGATGCTTGTAATACTTAAGAAATACTTATAATTAAAAAAATAAAATAAGGGAGGGTAACTTTTCTGTTTCTAATAAATTGCTTTTTTTTCTTTTACTATCAAGATATGTAGCCACATTCTGCTCTTATTTGCATATTGCAGTCCCATTTATTTTGAGAGGTATCACAAACAAAAGAAAAACAAATGGTCTTTGGCTTGTAGAAAATAATAGAGATTCTCTGAAAACAATAACTTTGAGTAGATAAAAAAACCCAAATCCAATATGCCTTCCAGATCAGCTACTACTTTTTAACTCTATTTCATCTATCTAGATGAAACTTTTCATCTAGATGCTTACCTGTGAACTCAGAAATAAATATGTTGCTGTTAGATACTTCACCATGACCTCTGTATCAACTCTATTTAAAGAAAGCATGTGTTGCAAGAAATATGCTACCATTCTAAATTTTTTCCCTCCTTCCTTCCTCTCGCTTCTACTGGACCTCTGCTTATTGTAATGATATGCTTGTACATTATTTACTAACGCTGTGTTAACAGGTCAGGTAAAATGGGTGCCATTAATAATGACTCTCTGAATGTGTTGATAAACTCATTAATATTTATGGTAGTATTTATTTACTTTGTATACTAGGCAATAAATAATTGACATGTACTTTCAAGTTGTGCAGAAATTCCTTGTGCATTGAAAAAGAGGAAAAGTTACTGTAAGGTTACTTTATGGATTTAAAAAGGCTTAAGGACGGAAAGAAAAGGGGGTCTTAGTGGTTACTTCCCAGAAGAGTTACTAGTGGTATCTACTTGGGATTACTGTAGGGACAAGATATATTAAATGCCTTTATCAGTAACCCGGATGAAATACTAAGTTCACAGAATCACAGAATGTTAGGGGATGGAAGGGACCTCCAAAGATAATCGAGTCCAAGCCCCCCTGACAGAGCAGAGCAAAACTAGAGCAGATCATGCAGAAATGCATCCAGACAGGTCTTGAAAGTGTCCAGAGAAGGAGACTCCACAACATCTCTGGGGATTCTATTCCTCATGTTGAAGTAGAACTTCTTATACTCGAGCTTGAATCCATTGCCTTTCATCCTATCACAATGCACAAGTGAAAAGAGGTTGTCCCTGCCTTCTTGACACCCAGCCCTTATGTATTTATAGTTATTAATTAAATACCCTCTCAGTCTTCTCCTTTCCAGACTAAAAAGCCCCAGATCTCTCAGCCTCTCCTCATAAGGCAGATGTTCCAGCCCCTTAATCATCCTTGTAGCCCTCTGTTGGAGTCTCTCAAGTAAATCTCTGTCTTTCTTGAACTGGGGAGTCCAGAACTGGATGCAATACTCCAGGTGAGGTCTCACTAGGGCAGAGTAGAGGGGAAAGGTAACCTTTCTTGATCTTCTGGGAACACTCTTAATGCACCCCAGGATACCGTTCGCCTTCTTGGCCACAAGGGCACATTGTTGTCCCATGGATAACTTGTTGTCCATCAGGACTCCAAGGTCCTTTTCCACACAGCAATTGTCTAGCAGATTGCCTCCTAACCTGTACTGGTGTATTTCATTGTTCCTTCCTAGGTGCAGGACTCTGTACTTGCTCTCATTAAACCTCATCAGGTTCCTCTTTAGCCAGCTCTCCAAATCTTGCTGAATGGCCACACAGCCTTCATGTTTATCAGC
>JANIJG010008313.1:0-29003 GCA_024611175.1 Megaceryle torquata | reverse complement strand
TTTCCTTAAACACCTCCAGGGATGGCGACTCCACCACCTCCCTGGGCAGTCCATTCCAGTGTCTAATCACCCTTTCCCTGAGGAAGTGCTTCCTAAGATCCAACCCCAACCTCCCTCTGCACAGCTTCAGGCCATGCCCTCTCGTCCTGTCACTAGTTGTCTGGGAGAAGAACCCAACCCCCACCTGACTACAACTTCCCTTCAGGTAGTTGCAGAGAGTGATGAGGTCCCCCCTGAGTCTCCTCTTCTTCAAGCTGAACAACCCAAGCTCCCTCAGCCTCTCCTCATAAGTCTTCTGTTGGGATTCACAATATCTCCATTTAACTCATAGAATTCTACCAATTGTCTGTCAGTATTACAGAGACAATGCACACAGTGTGAATCTGGGCTTGCATACTGTGCACAGAATTCTTAAATGAGCTGCAATAACACAATGGTGCACTCCAGGCATGGACAAGGAATAGACCTGAGGAGACTGGTTGCCTAGTGTGTAATCTTACTGCCATTTGAGAACAAGATAGTTATCTGACAAGGCACTGTCCCAGTCAAGGGAGTCCAGAAAATGTTCCCAGAACTGACTGAAATTTATATGTGGGATTTTAATCTGAACCTTTTTCTGCTAAGGATAAAAAAGAAAATTCAGAGCTGACATTGTCATCATTGTCAGCAATTCTTCTTTGCTGCTTAGGTCACCAAGAAGCACAACCTCTCATTTAATTGGTATTAATAGTGCCTTAAAATTACAAAGACATACTGTCCTCTTCATGATTCATGTTAAAAGTTTTTACACATTTCTCTCTTTTGTGTCTTTTGTTTTTCTCTCTTTCAGAAGGGGAATTTGGAAATACTGACTTCTTAATAGTTACAGGTTGTCTTAGGAAAATACTGAGATGTCCTGATGAAACAGCCATAAGGAGGGTGCTTTGATAAAAAAAAATGTTCTAATAATAATGGCCATATTATGGCAATTCCTCAAAAATATTCCTACTTCCTGTGGGGTGGCCATTATTGTAAGAACATGTCTACAAAATATACTGTACACTAAGAATGTGACTGAATGCTTAAGAGGCAACTACATGTATCACTTCGTGATTTTCTCATTCTTTTTGCCCTTCCAATTCTTCTCGTTCTTTACTGCACTCCTAAGCAGATTCTGGGGACATATCAGGTTGCTGGTTAATGGAGATCAATTGTGCCAGCTATGCTAACTCTGTACAAATTTTAACAAGACAAACATTCCTCTCCTCTGCTTGCTCTGAAACTGAAAGGGATCCCTGACATCACTACCAGAGCCAACTGGCAGTCAGAGAAAGATGGGCCTGTGCTAGTGTGGGAGAAAATCTGTGCTTTATTCCAAGTTTTCACAAAATGTGCATGTCTGAAACAAATCACTAAATTTCTGTATTCTGTGTATTGCCAAAAAAAAAAAAAAAAAAAAAAAACACCGTATTAAACCTTTTTTCCTGACATTTCTGTGTCCTATTTATTTATACTTGGAAGTGCTGTGCTGAAAGCCATTTCTCCTAAAATGTCTTTGCACAATTCCTATACTGTCAAAATAATAAATTATTTCTCCTACCAACATCATCCCAAAACAAATGGCCAGTAGATTATCAAGAACCACTGTGGACAGCATCACCAGCACACAGTGCTCATGCTTGCTTTGCCTTCATCATCCCTTTAGTTTTCTCATCTTGACAGTAAAGAACTAGTGGTAAGCAGTGGTCCTCAATTAGCTGAGAGCATTTGCAGAGAACTACATCTTTCTGGAAAGGTTCCAAATGTGTACTCTGAGAGCACAGCAGGTGATTGTCACAAAAAGCATCTTCCTTATTATTCAGTCTTTGAACTAAAATCTCCTGACTCTGGATCTAAAATAACAGAAAAATTACAAGAATTAACTTAAGATGCTGACATTTTTTCTAACTTGTGATCACTGTTATGATATACCACATCCACACATCCTTTATCATGTGCACACACAAGCAGATACTCAAGCTCTAGGGAGTAAAGGCAAATTTAAGTCAGTCAGGTCAGGTGTGACTGGCTTGCTTCAGGTTAACAAAGGGAAGCATAGCTAGGATTAAAACCATGACCATTAAGTCTTGATCTACAGAAGTAACTGTTTCTGAACTTTTGTTGTTGTTGTTAAATTAATTTGTCAGTGGCCAGCTTCAAGCTTTCTTTTTCTTACTGTGGACTAGAACAAGTGTCAAGTTTCTCAAATGGAGCTGTGAAATACATTGGGCTGTTGTATTATGTGGTTCTCCAAAACCAGGAAAAATGTTCAGCAAGGTCTTGTAAGGACACTTTGTGAAATATAAAATTTCTACAACAGCTGAATGAAGGAGAATGCTTCCATTGAGAGAAAACTAATGAACAAGTGTCAAAATGGACAGTTGCTGTCAATTCCAGAAGGATTTAAAACTTAGACATGAGCTTGAAGAAACCATGTTAACAGAGGAAATATCTGTATGAAAAGAACCTTGTACTTAACAAAAATCCATTGTGAACAATGTTTGACACAACATGTATTAAAATGCTTAAGTGAAAAGAATAGTGTATTAAGTATAGAAATACTATGTTCCAGTGATATTCAACATAATATGATGTGTTTTCCTTTTTCCTAAGTAAGAAATTCCAAACATAAGTCCACGTTCATTATTTTGATGAACTTTGGTAAAAAGTTCATCTTTCCAAAGAAGCATATCAGTGAGAAAGTCTTTACGGTTTTATTTCTAAGACATTAAAAATCAAATGGAAAAAGATTTTCTATTACTATTTTAAAGCAATTCTTTATGATCTATATAGAATATTTTCAGTTACATTTAGGAAATCAAGAGGCTATATAATATAGAAGAACTATGTGTAGTTCTTAGAGAAGGACTGCAAAAATAATTTTAGGCTTTCTATTTCATCAGAGGCTAGCCTTGTGTTGAGCACAGCTTGCACACCATTCAAATAAAGTTTCCATGCCAAAGAAGTATCACATGACTGGCAATGAGGGTCTGTTGGCATTGCTGGGTAATCCAAACCCCTGCCTCTGGGAGGAAGTGAGCCAGTGGAAGCAGTTGAGGCCAACATTTTCAAAATAGCCCAGACAGCCCAGTCCTGTTTCTCAAGGGAGCAGTGAGATCACAGGGCAATCAGTGCCACCTCCTGCATGCGAGCCTTTCCAAATGTGCACACCCCTCCTCTTGTCTGTATACAGAAACACTGGTGGCTCTTGGGCACAGGAAGTTTTCAGTGTACAGATCAGACAAGTTACAACCCACTCCATATTCTGTGGAGCTCTTTTGTGTGTGAAGATCTGATTTTTTGGTTTTGTTTTTGTCTGAAGGTCTAAGAGAGAGGTATTGAAAAAGGAGTAATGACATAAAATGAGATGGTTTGTGCTAGACAATTTCAAGGATGTTTAAGTGTTACAGCGCTTAATTCTTGAACATCCCACTGTTCATCAGAATCCTTAGCTGACAAATAAGTGCCCAAGCTCAAAGCACATAGAAAAGCAGCCATTTAACAAAGGCACTCTTAGAAATTATGAATGGGACTAAGGAGACAAAAAGCACTGATAATGCAGATAAAAAGTGGTAAAGTGTACATGCCCACACAGCTCCTACTATTGCTGCAGCCGCTCGCTAGAGAATCATCACCTAATTATGATTTAATTGTTGTCTAGTTCATCTGGAATTGCCAATTCTGATTTCCCCTTCTAAAGAGAATCCATGAGTATATATTTAGGCTTGTATTTTAAGCACTCAAGTAACATGTAGGAGACACTGATTTACTGTTGTCCTCTGCTTGATTAAGAACAGGAATCTGTTTATCCTTGTTTATCACATCTCGGGCAAATATGCTTATCCCTAGGCTAAGGCTCCCGGGAAATCACATGTGCACTGTCTGTCTTGCCCCAGGAGTGCCACTTTTAATAATATTCAAATAGTCATTCAGAAAGGGATGTAGCCTGAGGGGGGCAGGCTCTCACATGAAATGTGGAAGGCAGCTGCTCAAACACTCAAGTACAGTATTAAAAATATATTACAGGAGCCTGTCTGGATGTCCTCCCCCCCTGCAGGAGCTCTGATACCTGGACTGCATTTCTTTTTCTGTCCTTAATTCCTCTCAGTTTTCCCAAACAAAGTAGATTTTTTTCTTATAGGGAATGACAGCACATTTTATAGCAAAAAAAGGAATCCTAGGAAGTCACATAGTCTGTTATATTTTTGCCTGAAAGCTACATCACTCCTAACAGAAGTTTACTGCTCTGCAGCTATCCTAGTTTTCTTCCATCAGGAGACTTGCCTAAATCTGCCTTGTTATAATGAATTTCATGTATTGTTTTTCTACCCACACTATCACCAGCATCAGTTTATACTGTTCCTTTTTGCAGAAACTGATTACTGTTTGCTTGATCACTGACAACACTTTCTCTTGATTTTGCTGTTCTCCAACACATTTATTCAACATTTCCTCAGACAATGCTTCTAAGCTGCTCATCATTCTTGTTTGCATTCTGTTTCCTCTAGTTGTAACAGCTGTATATGTTTTGAGATGCAGTGCCTGCAAATGGGCACAGAATTGCAGCTGAAGTCTTACCAGCATAGAATAGGATGGAAAAACTACCTCATGTGCCTCCTTCCTGTTTGTATGTTCTAGTGCAATGTATGGGGTTTTTTATCAATAGCATGGTATATGTTCATTTTATGATTCACTGTAACCATCAGTTTCTTTCTTGCATAGAATTACCACCTACCTAGTTAGTTTATATTTCTGTAGTTCCCTGGCTTACCTAAGTGCTCATTTGTGCCCTTGTCTTCAGACTGAAACCTATTGAAGACCATATTTCTGATTCATCGCAATCATTTTGAAATCTAGCCATGTCCTCCAACAAACAGATACTTCATACCACCTCCATCATAAATGTAAACTCAAAGGGCATATTCTCTATTCCATCATCCAAGTTATTAACTAAAACATGAGTTCCCAGAGGAGAACCCTGGAAAGTCCCTCACTGGAGAGTTCTTCTTTGATGAGCTTCCAAGGAGTTGAATACCCATAGGAGTTTCATTTTCCTAGTCTTTATATGAGATGTCATGTGAAACTGTATAAGAAAAATTAATTAAAATCAAGGAAGTGACTTTCCCTTATCCCATAAACCACAAGAAATATTCTCCTGTTATGGCACAACAATAAATTGATTTGTCACAGCTTAGTCTTGAAGATTTTTTTTTAACAGGAACAAGACCACTTTATGTTGGCATTATTCACCCCTTTGTATTCTACCAGGTGCACACAAATATTGCATGATTTTGCAGCGTTTTCACAGAAACCTAGGTTGAAATCCTCATCTAAATGTCTCTCTTTCCTTCTGTTAAAGAATATGCATTACACTTGTCCATCTGTAGTCTTCTGACATCTCTCTCATCCCCCAAAGATAACTCAAAGGTATCAGGAAATGTCACTGAGATCAGTGCAGCAAATTCTCTAAGTATACTGAGGTAAAAGCAGTTTTAACACATTAATTAATCTAATTATTTTACTTCTTGGTTTTCCTGTCCCATCCTGACTCCTCCTTTTGTTACTAGTGCTAATAATTTTGTTAACTAACTAAATGCACTTCGGCTTTTAATTGCAATTTGAAATGACAGGCTTTAAGCACAGCATTGTCTGTTAATGGCTTTCTCTCTGTTCAGACTGCCATAGCTCTTTATGTCTTTTGATAGTGATTTCTTGCTTTGTCCTTTGCCTTTCTCATGTTGTCCTAACATGTCTATGCTAGCCTTTCTTTCCCAGCTTTAGTTCTGTCTTCCTTTTTTTTTTTTTTTCTTCTATCTTGTTTATGACTATTCTTCCTCAGCTTTAGATCAGAATATGAGAATAATTTAGACTGGAAAGGACCTGTGGAGGTCATCTAGCCCAGGGCCAACTTCAAAGTTTTATCAGGTTACTCAGGGTCTTGCTCTGTCAAGATTGTCATTTTTCTTGTAGTTTCACTAAGAGGTAGTTACAGTCTCGACAAGAAGAATGACATTCTAGTAAGTCCTGAACTGCTACATAAAATGCCTCTGGCTAAACTGAGTTCTGTGTTCAATCTAGAAAGTGTGTTCAGAGACCATCTGTTCTAGGTCCTATCAATGCCAGGCAGAAGCATGTTAAAAATAATGCCCCTAGCTGCTCTGCTGTGCCAGCAGTGAAGAATTTCTACATACATCCAGAAGATGATGTTTAGACACCTCTGAAAACTTACTGAAGAAAAACACGGCACATACACTTTTCAGATGTCTCCTAAGATTTTGTAGTAAGGTCTGGAAGTCTACATTGTGGATTTAGGCAGCCAAAGTGGTGCACAGGGACATTACTACATAAGTCCCATGTTGAATCAGCTCCTTGATGACATTACTGCTAATTGACATGTGCTAACCTATGTGTTTCCTGATGTCTCTTGGCAGCTCTGAGACACTTCTCATGGTTAGTCCAAGAAGGATTATCTATCTGGGTTTCCCTTCACTGACCTGTCCTTTGGGACCTGATCCTGCAAGTACTATCAGATGTAAGTAATTACAAAAAATACTTTGGGAGGTGAGACACTATTGGGTTGTTCAGAAAGGGATTAGACAAATTCATGGGCAACATGTCTGTAAACAGATACTAACAGAACTAGGCACATCCCAGCTCAGAGATGATACTGAGGAAGTACAAAGGGAATGGATGACCAGAAGTGGTCAGGCTCATATGCACTTTCTAAATAGAATATTCTGCTAGCTGTACTACTGAGCCGACCCACCAGGGAAATTCTCATATATTATATGTTTCTTGTATGTGACTTATTTTTTTCCACTGTATTAAAAGTTGGAAGAGTGACTTAGACTAATTCATTAACTCCATCACTAAGCTTACTGTGTCAAAGAACAAGTATGTGGATGATGGACATAGACTACATATAAGACAGGTCTCATGAGTCAGATAATTGTTGAAGGATGTCATTTGGTTCTGCTCAACGGTTTCTATCACGTAGGAATTCTTATGGCAAAAAGCAATGCAAGGATGTCTGAGATCAACCAAATCTGTTCCTGCCCATATCTGCATTGCCTCAGTTCCAGCAGAGTTAAGATCACAGAGCTGTGAACTAAGATGCCATCTTGCTGAATTGGTGCTAATAAACTGGACAAGGAGAGCTATGGAAGATAATGAGAACTTGACAAGTCTTATGAAATCTCTTTCAAGAATATCTGCAGTGCATTTCTGGTTGTCCTCACCATAGTTCAGCACGACTGCTTGTTGGGATCAGCACTGTGCAAGGACAGCTCAAATGAAAAATTTCTTGATATAACTTGGACTCACCAGACACAAATTAATTCTGTTGTCTGATACTATTAAATTGCAAGCAAATGATAAATAATTCATTTTACTACCTCAGAATATTTGTGATGAAAATAATCTCAAGGTATTTCAAACCAAAAGCCAGCACAGTCAGAAAGGTAATTCCTTGCAAGGGCCTGGTAGATGATAAGACCATTCTAGATCATGGCTTACTTAGAAATTTTGGGTCTCTTGAAAAGTCACCTTAAGTAGTTTGACTAATTTTAGTCTTATTTACAGCTCTCTATATACTGGTGTCAGTTTGAGTTACAGGCATGGCTGTTGGTCTGTGCAGGCACTTCTTGAATGTGCTGTGTGTAAGATGACTCAGAGACTTTTTTAAGAAATAAAACCACAGTTATCATTTCTTTTTTATTAGCTAGCTCATGATGGTGAAGAAAAAATTGTTTGATCACTTCAGGCAGTTTCTCTATTGATCATCAAATTCTTGCTTGAATTTCAGTTCAGGGACATTGTGAGAGCACATTTATCTTCTGTCAGAGAATGTCATACATCTCAAGACACTGACATTACTTTTTTCCAGTATCATATTTTCTCCTCTTACTTCAACATTACTTTTTTTCCAGTTCCACATTTTTTCCTTTTACTTCAGATACATGACTTTTTGAGAAGCTTAAAATTCCCCCAAAACACTAAGCATGTTTGCTACTAATTGGACCCAGCATCAGGGCATAAATTCCTGGAACCATGGAAGCATCAAATCTAAAACGACTGACTGAGAAGGCTCCCCAGTGAGAGGTGATAATCTGAGTATTTGTAGACTATTTATTGGTTTTAAATTATTGCTGCTGCCTGTGTAAAACGAATTTCTGCAAAAAAAACATCCTCTACCTGGGAAGACAGCTAAATATACACAGCCAGAAGGCATTGATGCAGCTTAAGTGTGCTCACACACTACCTTGAAATCAATATAATGAATAATACAGTTTTAACAATGGTGCCAATTGTGTGAGCTTATAATAACTCCTTGTTCCCTGAAATGCTCAGGCCTAGCATCAGCTGATGGAAGACATGTACACACAGGCCCCAAATCTTTCTGCAAATTTTCTTGACTTTTAGATCCGAAAGGAGCAACATTGATAATCCAGAATCTTCAGAGGACTCTCTTATCCAAAATCAATTTTAAGTAGTTAACAACAGTTAGCTGGCAATCTTTCCTAGTAATTCTTCACTAATGACACTGGTATCTTGGATGTTATTTTCTAATTCTCTTTTGATAATGAAAAGTGCTTTCCTTTAAGAGATCTGTAGAAAAAGTCATGTTAGGTTTCTCATGTCAGTTTCTTTACCATAATGTCCTTGAAGGTTAGCCAACTGTGCAGGATGGACCTTGCAGTTTGAAAGATGATAAAAAGATTGAATCTTCAGGGACAATCAACATCAGAGACTTCTTTCTCACCCATGTCACTGCTAATGATCATTCTTGTAAACATTTCAGAGCCTTTATATTCTTCACTCTGTACCTTCCAAATATGACAAATTTGCTCTATCCTCTGTTTAAATACTTGATACTTTCAGATGAGAAACTTTGTTAGATGTGAACACGGGAGACAGGATGTGTTACGGAGTTTTGTCTTTAAACAAGCAACAACAATGAATGGGTTGTTGCATAGTACTGGCACACTGAAATTTATAACCTTGTAGACAGTAGTTATCTCCAGGAACAGGAAAACAGAATGTCTCAAGGCATCTGAGCATGCTGAACAGAAGAACTGGTTTTGTGGCAAGAATAAGAATTTTAGGCTTTAGGTCACTAAAAGAACACAGTGAGGAAGAAGAGAAGATGAAGTAAATGACCACCAGAGGTCACGAAAGACCACCAGAGGGAGAAAAGACCCTAACCAAAATTTTATTGCACATGCTTGGACTATGTAAATGAATTCCAGGAATCCATTAGCATAAGACTGCCCTTTCTAAGAAATATAATTAATATGTATATTTAGCCTGCATATAGACTGTGTACCTAGGTT
Organism: Megaceryle torquata; assembly: GCA_024611175.1. NCBI lineage: Eukaryota > Metazoa > Chordata > Aves > Coraciiformes > Cerylidae > Megaceryle > Megaceryle torquata. Next base: position 19,653 of record JANIJG010008313.1, on the reverse strand, counting down.
ACATCAGTACCCACGTTTGGAGGAGTGATCCCCTGTGCATCCGGTGCTGCAAAACAAAGAATGCCTGCTTAATAACTTCAGTTATTGAGTTTTTGACTGCTTCAGATGAGTCTGTTTCATACTGTTCAGTGGGATCAACTGACCTTGTCAGAATACAACTCGGAATCTTTAAATTTATACAAAAATCACTGATGCTGTCATCCATGACCAAAGCAGAAATGTGGATGATTTTGTATTGTCCAATGAATGATAATGTGGATGAGTTTGCAGTGTTTGCATCAATGACTTTATCAGTGATAGTCATATTCCTGATTATAATGACCAGTTTGATTACTTCTTTTCCTGTAGTATTCAAACCAGTAATCTGTTCTGAAACACAAATTCTGTCTTGTATATCTTTTACTTAATTCAACAGGTCCTGATTTCTCAAAGCCAGACATGGTTTACTGATGACATCAATGTGAATGCAAGAAGAAAGTAATCTGTGATTAGACTTGCACCTGGAAGACTGCCTCCCTGCTGTGAGCTCAACTGCTCTCATTAACTCTGATCACTACTGAATTTTCAACTTGCTAATTAACATAGCTGCAAGTAATCACTTCTGAAGGAAAAGAAATATAAAGTGCATTATATGAACTGGTAAATGCCATGCTTGAACTCATCTGTTTTTAACTCCACCCTTTTCATATACTGTCCAGTTTCAGAAACCACCTGCAGACGTTACTGAAAATCTAGTGCTTTCCCACTGTGGCTGTTCCAGGTTGAAGGCAATATTTCTAATACAAAGTATTTACTACTAACTGTAGTCCCATAAAATTATATTTATAATCTATAATTAGTCATCTCATTTAAACACCAAGCTTTGCAGAAGTCCAAAGCAGTCCGCAGCTCCCATTGAACAGAACGTGACTAGGCTACTATTTTATTTGTGCCACATATAAATGGCATGTTCAAGAGACAATGTTACAACATCTAGATCCCAGTGTACCTAAAGAACACATTTTTGAGCCTTCAGGAATCTCAAAGCAAGTGAAATCTTAGTATAGAAACATGTAGAAGTTATTAAGTAAAATTATGTGAAATGAACAGAACAGTGAAGGTGAAGGAGTACAATATAGACATGTATCTCTTGCACTGACAGATCACAGGTAACCAACCTTGTTCACAAGTATGTGCATTAAATGACACACAGCCAAATAACAGAGTGAACTTCACAGCCTAAAACAGCTTTGCAGCTGTGCAACAGGTTTAGATAACAACATGATACAATATATATTGGATTTAAAGTCATTATTTCTATTTAATACAGAGCAAATTTCTTTCCATAAGACTTTATCTCAGTGACTTCTCTTTTCCAAAAGCAGCAGCTATTTAGCTTTTGAAATCCCATGTAGATAAGGTACCTTGGGATTCTGTATCAACATTTCCTCTAGTACTAGATGCATTATACAGAATTTATTTTTTAGGTTTGAAAGTGATTCAGGCTGCCATGTTTGAAGGCTCACACCACTATAACTGAAGGGATTAGGAAGAAACTTCTCCATTGAAACCTCTTCAGAGCATCGTGTATCTTCCACTGAAGCATCTGATGTTGGCCTTCTTCAGAAAATACAGTTTACAGAATTGACGGACAGCAATACGGCACCTTGAGCACTTCATCCCTATATTTGATGGAAGATAAAACTTTAAGAATGTTCTCAGCAGAAAGGAGTAAAAATACATTTATATTTCAATTATTACAGGATGCCAGCAGATGCAGGAGGTTGTAGGGGATGCAAAAAGGCCCCAAAACGCATGAACTAATGTACCAGTCCAAACCAAGTGCAGATGATAAGAAGTAATAATGAGTAATGTAAATATTTGAAGATGAGTGTATTCTTAAGGTATAAAGAAAGGTAAATCTCTAAAAACGCTTTTTTCTTGCTACAACAGAAGGAGAAGCAGAAAATAGAAAATGTCATCAAGAATGAATATACAAACACCCACCCCCCAACCCCCCCCCCCTTATTGTTTTTAGTAAAGCCCAAGGATTATGTATATATAGCAATCAAACGACTTGTAAAAAGGAATCTGACTGATGCTTGGAAAGGGAACGGTCACATATCAGTCTACCCAAACTACATGTTGCGAACATTACATTTAAATGGGTCAGGAATGTATTTATGGAAATTAAGATGGTGCATACATGCTTTTCAAAGCTGAGACTGACTCAGCAAAGCTAATCATTGCACCTAAGGAAGAACCTGGAGAAGAATGCTTAGGATAAAGCAATTACTTCTTCTAAAGTAGAAAATGTGACAAGACAGCACAAACAACATTACCATATACTGTAAAATATTGATGGCATCCCACTCAAAGGATCTCAAGCAAGTCATAAGAAAGTACATGACACAAGTTTTGTAGGTTCAGTTAAGAAAAAATGTAAGGTACGGAAAGCAAGATTTAAAGATGACACATGAAGAAGTAAGCCTTGAAGTACAAATCATGATTAAATCAACATTTCTTCAAAATTATGAGCTAAATTTGTTGTGCTTGTGCCCAAAGGCAGAATAATACTGAACATAAAATGAACAGATTTTGAAATTACAGACAACAAAGAAAATATATAAAATCTCAGGAGGAACAGGGAATTCTACAGGGCTATGACATGATTGCTTTACTTCCAATATTGTAGTTATATTTTGGCAACAGTAATATCTCAGGAGATTCCCATTTCAGTTGTTTCTGCATTTTAAATCCATATGAAATAATTGAAGACTAAATTAACGCAGCACTAGGAAATAAGTCAAGACCAAGTAATGTCTGCATTTGACTACAGCTTTCTAACTATTTCAATCTTCTGATGTTACATATCAATAATCAAACAGCTCATTAAACTGGCACACCCTTATGTCAGAGAGAACACCGGGAAAACAAAAGGATGTTTGGCAATGGATGATGAAACAACTGAGTACAATTTATGTATATAAAAAAAAGTGATCATTCAGCATAATCATTTCATGGCTTTGTGTTACCGTTTTAAACAATCCCAATGTTACTGCTGAGGAGGGAGTTGTCTACATCCATTATCTTCACAGCTTCCACTTTCAAGACACCATCATCCCAGCTTTCCATGAAGATTCATGTCTCTGCAAAAATCCCATGTGAGCCCCAGAAGAATAAGCTGTCATTTTTCCACAGTCTGAGCACTAAGCTCACTTGCTGACCATAAACAGCAGAGATGTGAGTGTTGGATGCAGGAACTAGCTTTCCATGCACCCCTTCCTTTTACTTGGAGAATTCAAATAAGTATTTACTTTAAGTAGTATTATCAACTATGTTTTAGCTGTTACACTTCTGACTGAGATGTTTAGATATCACAGTCATCATGTTCTGAAACTGCTTAGTGTGCAAATGCACTCTATGCTTCCAGCAGTTTGTAGTGTGAACAAACAAGACTGCGAAAGTGGCCTTTCATGTAATTACAAAAAATGTGATGGCAAAAATATTATTGTATACCACATGATGTGTCTTGTACTCGTGTCACATTTCATGTCCCCCACTTCTTGCCTAATCACAACTAGAAGACATCTGTCATTATTACTACCTTTCTTCCTGCAAGGAATGCCTCCTTGTGGATAGAACCATGGAAAATTCTTGTCCCAGCCAGCAACAACGCAATGGGCCTCCGGTTTCTGATTGGCACTACCTCCTCCCCAGGAAAATGTCTTGTAGTAAAATAAATGTGTTTGTGCAGTGGTAACTATTTGTCACTGTAGACCCTGACACAGGCATTAAAGCATCTGCCATTTAGAACTGTGTCTCATAACTGCCCAACATGAGAGCTGTAATGAAATCCTACCTTACCATATTGAACTAGAGAACTCTGTTTAGTTAGCAAGGTTGCACCTCTCGTATACTAACAGGGCTGTAACTGATATGAACACTAAAGTCCATATCCAATCAAAGGAAAACAGCAATAATTTGGAACAACTATACAGACAAGGCCTCTGCTTATAAGAATTTGTAAATCTTCCCCTACCAAGACCATAAAATTATATGAAGTTTTCTTTTCCAGGTTTCTAGCTTTCTGGCTTCCTAGCTTCAGAGCATATATCCCATTCACCACTCCACTTGCCAAACTTGTATTTGAGGGATGGTTGCTCCCACATGCTTTTAAATTCTCTGAAATGGCACATACTTTTACACAAACAGTGGAATGCACAGTACCCTCACTTCCTCTAGTCAGTTCCTAAATCTCCTGTGAGAGTGCATGGCAATGTGGATACACAAATAATTTCCTTGGACGGGAAGAATTTGAATAGCATTAAGTAAACAACAGTCTAAGTAAGCAAAAGTCAGGTGATAGTCTAACAACATATATAAATGAAGAATTAAAGCTAGTCTGTGTTACCCTGCAGACCTTTGTGAAATGCAAACATTTTACAATGAGAAGAGATAATGAAGTTAAGCTAAGAAGTGTTCCTACATACCACAAGCCATGAAGGTTAATATGCCTTGTTCCAGCAGCAAGAATTATGCTTCCATGAATGTTAATGGAGTTATTTTGCTTAAATTTCCCATAGGTCATTGTCAACATAAGAAATACTGGTCCCCCCCCTAGAGTCTCCACTGCCCAGACTTTCAAGAAAATTAATGGAAAATCTCTAATTTCTGTTCATCAAACACATCTGTAATTAGTTGTAGATTCAGGGATAAATAACTGTTCTTTACCGGACTACCTAACTTTTGTGTACCAGCTTTCCCCTTACAGTTTCCACATCTCTCAGACATTTCAAACATGTTCAGAAAGTAAAGATATCTTAATCCTTCCCATATGCTTAAAATTTCCTTCTGAAGGGAAATGAGAATTGAAGCATCTCATCTGCCTTAGCTTTTGCAGTCTTTGGCATATTTTCAGCAGAAAATCTCATAGCACAGCAACATGTCGAAGTTTTCTCTAGTTCTTCTCAAAGAAGTGTGACTATGAATACATTAGCAGATAATATAGGTGCATCGGGAGCAAATCTGTAGAAACCGACAGTGCTGAAGACCTAGCCTTCCACATGAGTTTCTTCTGAACATAACCCAGATGACACTCTCTGACAGCACCCTATAATAAGTATCAAAAGTGCAGTAAGTGGAAGCTATTCAGAAATTTGCTCTGCAAGGTCATTCCTGACAAATTGAGAATGTAAATACATCCTGGGTGAGTGAGTCCACCTCTTGACACATGAGGAGGAATGACAATTAACCTCCTAATAGCTTAGACTGGTGTCCCAACTATGTAACATATGGGTTACGGTGACAGCAAAACATTCACATTAACATATGTCCCCAAATGTGCCACCTACCTTTACCTGAATAGACTACCAAACTCAGGTGAAAAGGTCTTCTGTGTGAATTGGAATTGACAGAGGACAGGGCAGGATTAAAAGCCTAGATTTCTTCTGTAGCAAAGAGACTGTAAAATGATACTCTAAGTGGTTACCTTGAGGCAATACTGAGGACAGTGTATGATTTTTTCTGTTGAGAAATTAGATGAAAAATGCTAAGATTTTAGAAGGTGTATTGTTCCTGTGAAAAAAAAAAAATAAAAAGGGGGGATATTAGAAACACCAGTAGAAGCTATCAAGCCAAATGTTAGAAAACCTTGGTGAAACACAATTTTTGAAGAATATAAAATATTTGAAAAAGACAGAAATAAAGGCAGAAGAACAGTGTTATTTATTGACAATAAAATACGTTGAAAGTTTCTGCTAAGAAAGGTGCTATTGAACATGATCGTAAAAGGTAAAAGAGAAGTGGGAATGTGAACAGAAAAATTTCCATATCTAAAGTGTGAACCCCAGTATGCCCACAGCTGGGCCTACATTGAAAATCTGCACTTCAGAAATCTGCAGGAAGCAACTTAAGAATCTTTACCTGGCAGCCAAGCCATCTCTCAAATCAAGGGAGGCATTGTTTGAGTAGAATAGGGCTATAACAAAGACACGCTGAAAATTTCACCTTCACCTAGGTGCTCTTTCAGAGTGTCATATCAGAGGGGATATGCCTGATCCCCAATGATTACTGATGCCACTGCAAAGAAGTGTCAAACAGATCCAAGCTTAAAAATATGCAATGCCCATGGCTGGACACAACCACAATTACCTAGAAAAGTTTATGTAAAAAAGTGAATTTAGAGGGATCAAAGTTCTAGAGATCAGCTGTGACTTAAAATGCAGTTAATCTTCCTTGGATTTGGGTCATCCTGACTACTTACTGAATTTACCACTCACTGACTTACTGACATACTTCTTTGGTAGGTTAACAGACCTTGTAGACCAGTGAAATACACTACATCTTGTATTTCACTTGTGTATATATATTGAAAGTACATTTTCAGTAGAGTACTACAGTATTCTGGTGAATGCAGTAACAACTGAATACAGAACTGGCTTCCCAGACTGAAGTTACTAGTGGAGTTCAGCAGTGATACTCATTCCAATTCTATGTCCAGTTGTTCTTTTTCATGTGCCTTTACTTCTTCCTCTTATGTCTTTATGTTTATATCTAACATGATCTGGAATGCAAGGCATGAAGAGAAAAAAGACCAGCACCAACTTTTGAATCCTCCACTTGATCCACTTTTGTAATGAAGAACATCAAGGACATTTTGTTCAGTTATGGGAATGGAATGGAATGGAATGGAATGGAATGGAATGGAATGGAATGGAAGATGTGAGGTGGTGACTACAGCAAAAATCAAGTTGTTTATATGATGGACAAATTTGCTGACTTCATCCAAATTAAAATTTATTTACAGTTAATACAAGTTTTGATCCATAAAGGGATAACTATGGCATTACTGTGCGAAACCAAATATGTTTACTCTAGCATTAAGTGCTGGAAAAAATGAACTTCTCATTTTGTTTCCTGTTAATAAATAAATAAATAAATAAAGCTGTTGACAGCAGAAGAAGCATCTGGCTCCTAAACCTCCAGCCCCCCAGCTCCTTAAGTCCAGTTAAAATTCTTGAAAGGACAACAATTTAATAGTGTTATTTCTCCCTTAAACTAAGTTTTCATTTGTGCACCTTACCAGTAGATTGATCTCACCTATGCTTTGTTCCAAACAGTCTCAGAACAGTAGTGAAGAAATAAAGATTAAAAGAAAAAATGACTATAATAAATCTGAAAATGTTTTAAGTAATCAGCAGACTTAAGATTTTTTTTTCTTTTTTATTACTACCATCACTAATGGTATGGTACAAACATCCCTGTGGGACTCCAAAGCATGTAATGCCAAGGAGCGGCTCCTCCCTGGATAGTCAGCAAATTAAATGAGAAACACAAGGGATGGGTACAGGTCAAGATTATATCCCTTTTTAAAGGTAGAAAATTAAATCACGGGGATATTAAGCGACAGGTCAAAGTCAAAACAGAAAGCAAGTTGCAGAGGATGGAAACTGAGAAACTGTTGTTTATGTTCAGCTCCTTAATTGCAAGATTATACTTTCATTAATCTGAAGAAGAAAAAAATCCTCAGTGCTAGAGTAGTAGTATCAAAATTAGTTTCACTGAGAACAGTCTGAATTTCTGTCTCAACCAAAACTGGATCTTGCTCTGCCACATTAAAGCAGAAACAAGATCATCCATTCTAATAATACTGATTTAGTCAAAACAAAATCACAACTACTCTGTAAGATTTCTGAAAATTGGTTTGCAGTCAATTTTGGAGAAATGGTCAAGTCAATGATCAATTGCATTGTAGCTTTTAAGAAATGAACAAAAATGCCATGGTTTCTTTCAAAAAGAATGAAGGTGGAAGCTACATTTGTGATATATTGTGGTATTTCAGGAGCTTCACTCTTCATATATTATCAAGAGTTTCTATGAAAAAGCGCACATATCTGTGTGTATACATGTGTACACACAAATACACTTACCTATTCACATAAATATACAAGTGTATGTGTCTTTAATATGGACACATATATATGCATATACACATATATACATTTACATAAACAGAGAGAAATTACATGGGATTAATGAACGCAAGGCAGTCCAGGGAAAGAGGCAAAGAGTCTATTTTCCCATACCTTCTCTTTCTTGATCTGAGTGAAACCTAGGCATGATATGACATTACCGTGTACACTAACAGAGTGCTCACAAGCTCCGTTTCTTTCTTGGGGGCTACATAGCACTATATACATTGCCAGGCCCAAGGGATTAAACTGCGGTTACACCATTTGCCTGGGCTTTGACTGGCCTAAACACTGAAAAGGACAGGGGTGTACAGAGAGCCCCAACAGACTGAGTCACCTGGAATCACTCTTGTCACCTCATGGGTGACATGGGAAAGTTCAGAATAAAAAATTTAGCCAAGGTTCAGTAACAGTGGGTCCTTCAGAACTGCAGCAAAGGCTCTGCCTCACCAACTTTCCCCCTGTGTGTGGAGGAGCAGTGATCTTGGCTCCTAACCTTGGGCTGGCCCGGGTGGCTTGGGTCACAGGAATGGCATGCTTCGAGGGAGGAGACGGGGGGGGACAGGGGGGTAGAATAGCAGGAGCTTCTTCTGAAAATATTAACCCGTCTATTTGGAGAGCGATGGCTGCCTTTGAAATCTTTCCTTATAGATCTATACTTAGCACCGAGGCAGGGAGCGTGCGCTGGAGGGTGTGAGAGGTGGGCTGGGGGAGGGCTCCCTGTGAAGTCCCGCGCCTTTGTCCTCCAGCCGTGCCCCCCCGGGCTCGGCAGCGGGGACGGGGCCGCCCGCCGCGCCAGGACGCGGCTCCCGGGCCCCCACCTCTCGTCCTTTCGCTGCATTCCGAGCTCATGGGATTTCTGGGCGAGGGGGGAATTGGGTTGCATGTTTCTTTTTCGCTTGTTTTCTTTTTTTTTTTTTTTTTTATTTTCTTCCCTCCCTTGGTGCTCCCCCTCCCCCTTCTAAATAGGAGATGTTCTCAGGACAGCGCCCAGGAGACTGGCTGGAATCAGTTTTGGAGGGTGATGCACCGCGACAGCTAAAAGTTGGATAGGGTTTCAGCAGCTCCTATATAAAGCAGGGGCACTTATGTCACTGCACTAATTAAATTCCATCTGGGTTGTTCCTCGGGGTGTTTTTGAGCCTGCCACCCAACTCAAGCAGGCAGAAAGGCCGAAGGACAGCATGATGATGGACCTTTTTGAAACTGGCTCCTATTTCTTCTACTTGGACGGAGAGAATGGAGCCCTGCAGCAGCTGGAGATGGCTGAAGGATCCCCGTTGTACCCAGGCAGCGATGGCACCTTGTCCCCCTGTCAGGACCAAATGCCGCCAGAGGCCGGCAGTGACAGTAGCGGAGAGGAACATGTGCTGGCACCCCCGGGACTACAGCCCCCTCACTGCCCCGGACAATGTTTGATCTGGGCTTGTAAAACTTGCAAGAGAAAGTCGGCCCCCACGGACAGACGGAAAGCAGCCACCCTGCGGGAACGGAGGAGGCTGAAGAAGATCAACGAAGCCTTCGAGGCTCTGAAAAGGCGGACTGTGGCGAACCCCAACCAGAGGCTGCCCAAGGTGGAGATCCTGAGGAGCGCCATCAGCTACATCGAGAGGCTGCAGGACCTCTTACACAGGCTGGATCAGCAGGAGAAAATGCAGGAGATCGGGGGGGACCCCTTCAGCTTCAGTCCCAAGCAGGGAAATGTAAGCACCGCCGCTTGATTCCTCCCGCCGCTCTGAAATCCAGATGAGAAACCGCAGCGCCCGTCCTCTCCCCTCCTCCTCGGCACGGCCTCTGCGGTGGCCGGGGCAGCTGGGCAGGCTGGCGGGCGCAGAGGCGGTTCCTTGAGGAAAGTGCGGGCTCCTCAGGCCTCCCGCGGGCAGCCGGCCGGCCCTGAGGAGCCGCGGTCCGCCACCTTACTAATACCCGTCTTCTCCCCGTGTCTCCCGCCCCCGCCTGTGTGCCGCAGATCCCTAGTTCAGACTTCCTGAGCACCTGCAGCTCCGACTGGCAAAGCGTTTCTGACCATTCCCGAGCCCTAGGAGTCAGCCCCAAGGAAGGTAAATCGCACCGCGGCCGCAATCCTCCGTATACGCGGCGGAGCAGCCGCCGCCGTCGCCGGGCCGTGCTCCACCGTCGCTACCGGGAGCTCTTCCCTTATGCCAAACGGTCGCGGCCCCTAACAGTCCCAAGTCCCTAACAGTCAAAAGTCCCTAATGGTCCCAAATCCCTAATGGTCGCGGGCAGCAGTGATCTCTCACCCTCCGGTGGCTGGGCTCTCCGCCTGCCGCGAACCCTGTCCCGCAGGCCGGGCGAGGAGGAAACGCTTGCTCTTTAATCTCTTCTCTCTCGTTGAGCAGGAGGCTCCATCGTCGAGTCGTCGGCTTCCAGCAGCCTTCGCTGTCTCTCTTCCATAGTGGACAGTATTTCTTCGGACGAGCCCAAACTGCCCAACGTAGAGGAAGTGGTGGAGAAATAAATCCAGTTGCTCTGGTAGTATATTTAACGGAGATGGAGCCCCCACCCCTTTCCCTCTAAACTAAATAATGAAGCAGATTAGCACGGTGGAAAGACCGGGCAGAGGCCTTGTTAAGGTCGAGTCAAGGTGCACCTACCCCCAAAAAATGTGGCTCTCGCTGACTCGAGCCAAACAGACTTTCCGCCTTTTTCTTTCCTCCTTTATTTTTTCCCCTGAGTTTTGTTTTCTTTTTATTGTGTTGCATAGACCACCTTTTTTTCTTTTTTTTTCTTTTTTTTCTTAATTTAAGATACTTACCTTTGTACTGGTGATCTGCTTTGTCTGAGAGTCACCGGAAAGTTCATTCCTGTCTGAGTGAAGCTGTTGGTTGCATTTCGTGTTAGTCGTATTTAAAGAGTTCTCGCCTCGTTTCTTTCCTGTAAATAATTTTAGTACTGTCTTTTCTTTTGTAAACATAACAAATATATATTTAAATGGTGGAATGTGATATTGTATATAAGAACAGACGGACTTCTTGGATTGTAAAATAAAGCTCTTTGTGTTACAGTGTTTCCCCCCTTCCCACCCCCGTAATTAAATTAAGCCGCTCCCGGACTTAAAACCCGCCACCGACTTCAGGGACTTCAAGTCCCGGAGAGTCAAGCATATGTAGCCGAGACACGACCCGTATGACCAGAGGCAGCACTCAGGACAGATTTTTCCTTCGTTTTCTCCTCTGAGGAGCGATTACTTATCTAGGGCCTCAGTCTCTGTGTCAGTTACCGGCCTGCCCCGCCCGCTCCCAGGGGAAGCCGGGCAGGCACGGGTGGGTGCCCGGGCAGAGCCCGCGGAGCTCCGCGGTCCGTTTCCTCGCCGTGCTTTCCCACCCCCTCCCCGGAAAGTGCTACTGCTCGCCCACAATGTTCGACAGTATGGCTTGGGCTTAGCTCTCCTGGGCGCGCTCCTTCGTCCTTGTGCTGCACGTGGTGGTTGAGCTTAGAAAGGGGAACCGCAAATAACCCCTAAACCGCGGCCGTTGAAAAGAGAGGCTCAGCGCGTCTCACCTTTTCCTCTCGGCATCGGAGGACTTGAACCCAGGCCTTGTCTGCGGCACAACTGACGGGCCTGCTACCCTCACGGGGCTGCAAAAGGCTGTGACGGGAGCCCGCTCCCTTGGGGGCCGCGGGGCTGTGATTCCTTCCCAGGAAAGGTAACTCCCCTTGACTTCCGAGCCTGAGGGAAAGGAGAATGGGGTCCCTCGGGGAGGAAAGAGTTAAGCGGACGAAAAGGGGTTGGGGGCGGGGGGCATATGAAGCGTTTCACTCAGTGATGTAAAAAAACAGAGCCTCTCTAAGGACGGTGGAGCGGAGCTGCTCGCAGTCAGAGCGTTACGGTCAGTAACGGATTGTTTATACCCCCGGGAAGGGGCGACCACCGGGGAACAGCACTCTCTGCCCTACACGGTCACCGGAGAACTGGCAAATGCAAAGGGACGTTCCATCACTCTGCCCGCGGGCGCTCTCCTCACCACGTTTAAACCTTGATTTACTTGTTTTCCGTGGGGTGGGGTTTTTGTTTTTTTTTTTTGGTTTTGGGGTTGTTTTGTGTTTTGGGGTGGTTTTTTTTGAAAGGTCACAGACACGTTTCGGGAAGGTGTCCCCCTTCTCGGCCAGTTCGGGCACGATGCGTCTGTCTGAAGGTGAAACTGCCCCCAGAGCTGGCTCTCCCATCGCGGTGTCATCCTTCCTCCCTTTTTATGCCACCGTGGTCAGACTGTTTTTTAAACCACTTAAGCACTCGCTGTAATTGCTCTCTAACGCGTAAGCAGTAATTAGGGCATCACTGTGTGGTAGGCATGTGGTGATAGGAAATCCTTTTTTTTTTTTTTCGTTTCAAACAAACTCTCGGGCCCTTCAAAAAGCGGCACTCAGGGGAACGCGAGTTACTGAGTGTAAATCTCTGCGTTTTGGCAAAAGAGTGAAGGTGTTACACTTCGCTTTTGCAGGGACCGGACTGTAATACAGTGTGTGTCAGATCGGGTTAGCAGCCCGTCGCCTTCCCTAATCACTTGTTTCGATCCCCGCCGGGTCAGAGAGAAGGGCCACACGCAGTTGACACGCCTGATGCAGCACCGGCTGAACACTGCCCCGCAGGACCCGCTTTCCTCAGCGGGGCCGGAGGGGTGCTGAAGCATCCCCGAAACCTCAGGGTCACGCCGACACCCGGCCAGCCTGTCAGGTTTGTCCTTAGCTCAGCACTGACCCGTGCGCCTGGTAGGACCCCCATGGCAGGGTTTCTCCTCCAGCAGCAGCGTAACTTGAGCGATTGTTTAGAGTAAGTTTGCCTAAAGGAGGGATTTTTTTTCATTAAATAAAGAAAATACCTCCCGAAGAGACTCTCCGTGACCCCCGCGGCTGCATCTGACATTCTGGGCTTCCTAGTGAAGGTCCTCAGTGTGTTTGCAATTAAAATGTTTGTATTTTATATTAATAACGATAATCTTTACCTAAGTCCCCAGCCAAAGCAAACAGGGCCCTGGAAACACAAAATCAAAGGGTAATAACTGAGTAAGGACAAGAAGTTTGATATTTAATCAACTCTCTTTCTTGAGGGGCCACGCATAAAGTCAACGAAGTTTTTACAGGATTACACGGAAAGATCAAGACCGCACTCTCCCTGTTCCGCTCCCCCAGGAGCGGAGATGTGCGGGAGGGCCGGCCGACCCCGGGTGCCTGCCGCAGTGGTGCCGGGTGCCCGGCCTGACCCCGCGCGGCACCGCAGCGCACCATGCGCCGCCCGTCTCAGCTGCCAGCGGGGAGGGGGAGCCGTGGGTGGGGGGACACTGAGGTGTCTGCAGTGCCGCTGCCTTGTCCGGGCTCCCTTCTGAAGTGACGCGACCGAAAGTTTTAAGCTTGCCTTTTTTTTTTTTGCTTTTTTTAAAAGTTTTAATTTTTTTTATTTTATTTTATTGTGCGTCTATTTTCTTCTGTAAAGCCGCCCGCAACCCCGAGAAGGAAGTGGGCAGCCGACAGCGGGCTCAGCTTCTTTTCTGAGGTCGGAGGCAAGGCGGGCAGGCGTCCCAGCCATCGGCTAGTTCCACGGGGAAAATTCCTGCTTGGCTCGCTGCTACCTTGGGGAACCCGCACGATTTTTCCAAAGCTACTACATTTTTTTTGTGGCGAATGAGCTGGGGAATAGGAGTGGGGGTCAGGGGAGGGAGGGGGTTGAATAATTGAACCATGTGCTCTCTGGGATGTTCCTCCGATAGCAGGAACTAGCAACTTTTCCCAGTCTCAAGGCTGGTAAAAACGCCCTCGTGTCCCTTTGATCTCTCTTGGGAGTCCCAGGGTGCCAGCAGAGGCCAATGCCTTCTTCAGCTGTCTTCTATACAAATCCCTCTGTCAGGTACTAATGTGTTTACTTAGGTGCTCACGGTTCCCAGAGCTGGGGGGGAAACAAAAATTTCTCACACGGCTGGAAGCACACAGCCCCACCAGCCCAACTGGGAAATAGTTTTGCTGGCGGGGCGGCGCGGCGGAGCCCTCGCCGCCGACGGCATCCGCCGACGGCGGGCGAGGAGAGGCGGGGGGCGAGGCGACACGGAGCCACTCGACGGCTCCGCTTGTGCCGGGAGTCGCCGATTCCGCACACACCGTTAAGTAAAATGCACCCGCGAATAATGCTCTCGTTGCCAGCTGCTGTTCTGCACCGGGACCCGGGCGTTCACTCCAATGTAATCACTCCAGCGAGGGCAGCGGTCTACGTGGGAACCTCGCAGTGCTTTGGAGCGGCGCGGAGTGCTCGCTAAGGGCCCGGGGCGAGCAAGACGGGGCGAGCTCAGGTGGGCCCCAAATACCTCGCACCCTCCGCCCCAGTGACTTACGGTTTCAGTCGGATTTTCTTTGCTTAAATAGGAAGTTACAGGACTTGGGAAAAGATGGCACGTTCTGCAAATTGTCCCCACATGGATTTGAATCCCTCCAGTAATAGAGGCGGCACGACAATTGCTGCGGAGTGGGGAGGGCTGGGGTGAGGAATACAGTTTAAAGAGGGCCTGACACGTTCACAGTTTTCTCTGCCCATCCACAGAAGCAGACAGTATCTGATGCTCTGGCTGCTCCCGCTTTCCAGACTCGAGCCTCCTGAAATTCAAGCACTACTCCCGCCCCCACACACCTCGCCTCTCCCCCGCCCCCAGCAGCCTCATTAGCCAGCCTTGTAGTTTGTGTTTTCTCTTCCCTTTCTTTAGTTCCACTCGCCTACTGCACTTTTGCAAATTTGTTTTGAGATCACTTTACCAGAGGAGCCGGGGGCTCTTAAGGGAGACTAATTACAGATTTTTTTTGTTGTTGTTCCTGAGTGACAGACTCCCATCCTTTCTTCCCCTTCCCCCAAAATATTCAACGAAAAAGGAAACTAATTTTCCTAGCTCCTCAAAGACTTTTGGGAAAAGGCACGTTTCTTAATAACCCCATCCCCGCTGGATTAAGAGTTAAAGCTGGGAGCTAAAGCTCTGCACGCCAGGAGAGCGGGACCGAGGGGGTTGGCATTGTGCACCGGGAGATCCACAGGGCATGACTGGAGAGAAACCCTTGAAAGTTGATCAGAACTGGATCCGCACTTTAAAAGATCAAGTTTATACGTGCACAAAGCATAAATCTGTAAACAGGTCTATTTTAGCCAGAGCGAACGTGGTAAATCAAACTGTGTGTGTGAGAGTCTGTGCCCACGCCACAGCCCAGTGAAGAGTTCAAGTTACTGCCGAGCAGAACCCCTTCTGACTGACGATTTCTTAGGAAAATAATAGGAAACTGCCGTTTCATATGTGGCCCAACTAAACAGCAACCTGTACCTTGGAGCGGCAGAATCCTGAAATTCTGAGCTTTCTGTAACTTTCTGTAACTTTACTCATTTATCAACTCTCTGCTTTTCCTACAGTATTAATTTCAAAGGGGGCTCCCCCAGTTTATGGCCCCAAATAAACGGAAGCAGTGCAGATTGTAGCCTTCCCCAGCCTTTAATAGAAGCGTTAGTGAATGTTGTGGGGTTGTTGATTGTTGCTGTTGGTTTTACTTAGGATTTTCCTAAGAGTGGAAATCCACCTTTGGGTTTTTTTTTTGGGGGGGGAGTGTATGTGGGGTGTGTGTCAAGAAGCAGATGGGTTTTTTCCAGCCCCTGCCCCAGCCTCCGTGACCGGCCGCTGACCGCCTCGCTCGGCGGCTCGGAAGGGTTTCCAACGATGTGCGCTTGTCTTTTCGAGGAGAGGTTCCTTCCCCGCCTTGCTCTCTTGAAGAGTGGCTCCTTGAGACA
The DNA here is from genome assembly GCA_024611175.1 of Megaceryle torquata. Classification (NCBI taxonomy): domain Eukaryota; kingdom Metazoa; phylum Chordata; class Aves; order Coraciiformes; family Cerylidae; genus Megaceryle; species Megaceryle torquata. The sequence goes on along the minus strand of JANIJG010008313.1, from coordinate 3,933 downwards.
ACCGGATCGCCATGCCCACCGCCTTTACCTCTTTCTGAAGAGAGGCAAAGTGAAAATGCCTTTTTCCAGGGCGCAGAAACCCACTCCGTGGCGTTTGAACCGCTGCTGGGTCACTTGCTCTGCGTTTGGGTTAACCTAGGTCACATAATTTTATTCCCAGGTAGGGAAGGCTTCCTTTGCCTTCTCATAATATTTTCCTCAACTACAAAAGCCACCTGGATGAAACCAAAGGATTCCTGCGCGTTAGCAAATGCCTGTTAAATGGCTTCGTTACCACTCTAATGACCCTTGCACCGCTCCGCTCAGCTACTGCTGCGGCTGGAGCCTTGCAAAGCTTTTGTCCCCGACTTGTGTAAAGTTACTTAGGGATTGCGGGGTTAGAAATTTTACACTTCCAGGAGGGGTTTGTTGCACTGGCAGCTGGGACGCATCTGTAACGGTACAAGATTGCCTGAAAGCAGAAAATTAGCAAGCCCGAGGCACTGCTGGACTGTTGTGTCTCTAGTAGCACCGGGCCACACGAGTAGGAGAAGGGGATTTGTCTCGGACCAAACACGTACACTTTTATTTTGTGAGTACCTTTCCCTGTGACCCGGTCCGATAGCACTAAAATCTGTGTTTCCCCCTCCTTGTCTCTCCTAGCCACACGTAGCTGTGCACTTTTGCGTGTCCCCTTCACCTTTCCTCCCACCCCCCTCACCCCCCCTGGAATTTAAAACGGTTTGTGACACAGCTTTAGTTACAAAGCAAAGTAGGGCAAAGATCTCCTCAATATAAATTAACACATCTTAGGTCTGAAAAGAGGGGTAAATTGTTTCACGTTAGAAATGAACCACGGGCTGTGGGGAATAAAAATACTCAAGTAGACACTGTAGGTGCTATGGGAGGGGTCTATATTAATTACCCCGAGGGGAGAGACGGTGTACCTCCTGCTGTAGCGTGTGATGGAAGATGGGAGCACAGGGACGAGGAACAGCTCTGTAGGAAATGTCAGGGAGATGGCAACAGGGACGAGGAATGGTTATCAAGCGGTTCGCGCGCATCCACTGTCCCTCTTTCTCTCTCCATACCAAAACTGCAAATTCCCAGACTTGGTTTAAACTTCGGAGGTGTCGCAACCAGTTCTGAGGAGGTCGTCCATTAGAGAAGTGCCCAGCTCACCGCTCTCCAAAAGAGCGGTGCGGAGCAAATTGTCTCCTGGGGACTGGAAGGGGCTTGCCCAGACAGCCCCCGGCAGGGGATGTGGTGGGATATGCTAATAAAGACTGGCCGCTGCGGACCAGCCCCCCTTTACATGTATATATAAGGGCCCCCTGCATCAGCCAAAGGACACTTCGTCTCAGGTCGCTAATTACTGAGGAAATTACCCCAGCTCGCTGCGGAGAGCCTTGCCGAGCTGGTGGCTGCTGGCTCGTACTGCTGCCTCCGCTGTAGGGATGGAGGTGATGGACAGCTGCCAGTTCTCCCCGTCCGAGCTCTTCTATGACAGCTCCTGCCTTTCCTCCCCGGAGGGCGAGTTCCCCGAGGATTTTGAGGCCAGGGACCTGCCTCCCTTCGGCGCCCATGAGCCGCCCGAGCCCGCCTGCTCTGAGGAAGAGGAGCATGTCCGAGCTCCCACTGGCCACCACCAGGCCGGCCACTGCCTCATGTGGGCTTGCAAAGCCTGCAAGAGAAAATCCACCACAATGGACCGGCGGAAGGCGGCCACCATGAGGGAGAGGAGGAGGCTGAAGAAAGTCAACCAAGCTTTTGAGACCCTGAAGAGATGCACCACTGCTAATCCCAACCAAAGACTCCCCAAAGTAGAGATCCTGAGAAACGCCATCAGATACATCGAGAGCCTCCAGGAGCTCTTGAGGGAACAAGTAGAAAATTACTATCACCTGCCGGGACAGAGTTGCTCCGAACCGACCAGCCCCACTTCCAGCTGCTCCGATGGGATGGTAAGAGAGGGGCAGGAGCGTTGGGGCTGTGGGGACCCCAGAAAGGCCCGCGGGCAGGCGCTCCTCGACCCAGCATCGGGGGACCGGTCCCATGGGTGTGGGACGGGCCGGATGCAGCCGGACATCAGGAAAAGGCAGACGGTTTGCGTTAAAGCTCTCTCAGGTTTAAGGCTGAGCATACACATGGGCTTTCGGGGAATGCATGGGGGGACGGTAACGCTGCCAGAGGGCAACCAGCAAGTGCCTCCGCCGCCGGGGACTCGTGTCGTCCTGTCTCCCTCCTCCCCATAGCTTAGCGCGGCGCAGCGGAGGGGTAAGGCGTGGGGCAGGGGGAGACGGGGAAGGTGCTGCCCAACGGCAGCTTGTCTGGGGATCTGCTGCCCGTAGCTCCAGAGCTCCCTCTCCGCCGGGCTTGTAGGCACTTTCCCTCCGGGTGGAGCGTCCCACTGGCCCCGGCGTGGGGGCGGCCGGGACGACACTCGCTCCTCGCTGTCTTGCAGGCCGACTGCGGCAGCCCCGTCTGGTCGGCGAGAGGCAGCAGCTTCGACGCCATCTATTGCTCCGAGATGGCCCACGGTAAGCCCGACATCCTGCGGCCCCGGGCGCAGAGGGTGGAGGCTGGGGGGACTGCCCTGATCATCGCAGCACTTGGGGAGGGCAGCGCGGGACCCCGCTGTAACGCTGCCCCCGGCCCTGCTCCAGCCGCAGGGTACGCAGCCGAGCAGAGCAGCGCCCTGTCCAGCCTGGACTGCCTCTCCAGCATCGTGGACCGCCTCTCCCCTGCGGAGGAGCCGGGGCTACCCCTCCGCGACGCCGACTCCCTCTCGCCCAGCGCCAGCATCGACTCGGGGCCGGGAACGCCCGGGACGCCTCCGCCCCGACGGACCTACCAGGCTCTATGAGAGGCCCCGAGGAGCCAGCACTCAGCTCCTGCTGCTGCCTCCGAGGCCTCTGCCTTTCCTCCGGGGCCGCCCCCCTCGCCCAGACGCATCCTGCAAACGATTCTCGGGCGAGTGGGGCAACCCCAGCGCAGCCCCAGCGCTGCTTGTCCTGCCGCCTCCCTCCGGGGCTGGAGGCAAAGCGCCCCGCAGGGTCTCGGCCCGGGATCCCCCCGGGGCAGACAGACCCTGGGGGTCGGGACACATGCGCTACCCTAGAAAACTAGCTGCAAATAAAACGTGCTGTAAGAGAGCTGACTAGCCTGATTATTTTTTTTAAGTGCATTCCCTGATATTGGGGAGGGTAGCGAGACACGGCTGCAGGGTGACAGCAGCCGTGTTCACCCCAGCCCGGACTCGGCCACCCCGGGGTCCTGCCTGCATTGGGACTTACCTTGTTACGGCGGTCCTGGGCCGGGAGATGGAGTGCCTTGCCGGGCTGGGGCCTGGGAGATTGTTTCTTCTATCACCAGTGGGTATTATTCTGAGATAACTCGTGGGGGAACAAAAATATTAACGGTCAGTTTTTCCCTCCATTCCCATCCTGCTATAGACAGTTTCATTTGTTTTCTACAGGAGTAAAAGTAGTATTTCAGTCATCTTCTTCCCCACTCCCCCCAGCCCCCAGGAAAGCTCTTATTTTTTTCCCTGAGTATGTAGACTGAACATGTATTCCAGGATTTGGCCCTAAAAATGCATGGTGACTCTCCTCTGCAAAACAACTCTATGATGTAGCTCTGATACCCTGTCGGGGAATTTTACTGTCAGTCATTCTCAGTGCTCTGTCAGAGACAAATTTAGTGAAGTTAGTAAGAACAAATCACAAGTATCTCTTTTGCAATGCACAAGGTACATTTTGCAATATTCAGAAAGCAACATTTGCTCCTAATGACTTTGGTCCCCCCAGCCTGTATGAAAATGAAAATTAAGGATTCTATTTACATGGGTCTAGAAATAGCCAGCTCAAGTTTTCAGGAGTTTCAGAGTTAACAAGTATTCCCTTTGTAATGCTCTACTTGCAATCTAATTTTTTTCTACCTGCACCACCCCCC